>VUQS01034068.1:0-12225 GCA_015108495.1 Heterochromis multidens
TGGGGGGAACCCCCCCCCCCCCCCCCCCCCCCCCAATGATCCTGAATTGGATAAGTGGAAGAAAATGGATGAATTAAACTTTGTCATCAGTGGGGAGTGACTCAAACAGTTTGTGTCCATGATGAGAAGGGTTAGCCACTCATTGATTTTCCTTGTTTGATGCATACATTTATCTAAAATTAGTGAAAAATGTTCCCAAAATCTCCCAGAAACCCATCTGACATTATTGGCCTTACTCCAAAGACTTTCAGCCTATGATGAAAAAAATCTGAAGGACCACAACAAGATGAAAGTGCCAAATGTTGAATTTTTCTGCTTGAAACATGACTGAAAAGATTAACTGATTAAAATTAATTATGTCAATTAAACTTTCATTCTCTTGCCAGTATAGCTAGGCTCTGGTTCCTTTGTTACGATGACGTGTAAGCAGTGTAGTTTATCTTGATTCAGTTCCATGTGAAACATCCTGATGCCATAAATCAAAATGTTTTTTATTGTGCAGCTGAAAATAGTCACCAGCAAAGGCATCCTCAAGGAGTACGGACAGTTCCCAGCTGTCAGGGGAAGGGGTTTTCTTTTTAAATGTAACTTTGTGAACGGCTTGTGAAGATTTACAGGAACCAATGGGCTTGGAGCTTTGAGTTAGGGTACAGGAAATTATTATTATTGGCTGTTGTGCTTCCATGAAATTTGTTAGAAGAAAGAAAAATAGTGCATAGCAACAGCCTCATTCTTTAATACAAGAGCTAGTGCTCTAAAGAAATACTGTGGACCAATAACGCCTAATTTCATTGGTGTTCCATCTTTTTCTGAAAACTTTTTGGCAGAGATGTTCTGTCCAAACTGCCAAGAAAGATACTGCAAGATATTATATATAAGATATAGAAGATATTACAACAAGAAAATATTACCATCAGTTTTTGTGTGTGTGTTTTTTGTCACTGTACACAGTTTTACAGTTTTTCATCAAGGGTCCCTAGTTTGTCAGAGAAAGAGTGTATGGGTGCAAAGCACAGACACAGATACCTGCAAATTAGTGGTAAGTAACCTCCAAATAAAATCCTAGAATTTCACTCACCAACACTGGAGCTCAGTCCGCACAGCAGCCATGTTATTGGTGAGATAATTGAACCAAAAATGCTCTGAAAGGCGCCAACAGCACAAACATGGTCCAGAGGTGAGACTATTGTTTGGTAGTTTCTATCTCACTAAATCAGTAACAGACTTAAATAGATTAAACCGCATTTAAATGTAATTATAAAAAGGGCAGTGCTCCTCAGGTTTGTGCATTTTTGTGTGCATTTAATATGCAGTGTAGTATGCACTGCATTAAAGACACTATCTGGGGAAAAACTGAGTGTTTTAACTGGGGAAATATAAATGAATTAAAAGATGAATTACACCATCAGATCTGAGTTGGGTTATTGAACACATACTGCACTGTACACACATTACATGTTCACTCGTGCTTTGGGGCATCTATAAAATCATAAACTAATATATGCAGTAATTAAAAACCAGGGCAAAGTATAAAGGCTAACATTATATAATCTGACATAAAAAGCAAAGGTGACATTAACACTCATATTTTTCACATTGAAGTATGGGTGAGTTATTGCCTAATGAAATATCCATCAGGCTTGATGGGAAAGTTTCAAACTGGGCACCACCCCGTCTGGCAGGAAGGAATGAAACTCCGCTCTCTTATATGTTCTGACCCGCTTCAATATAACACCACCCTGCACATTTAGCTGACCCTCTAGCACCTTTACTGAGCTATCTGTGTCATATGAAAGACAGGCCAGACCTTTCATACGTCCATAAAGTTTTAACAAGCCTCACACACAGGTGGGGGGAGGAGAGTGGAGACATTCTTGTCTGATGAACACGTCCACATTTAAACACCAGGAGGACAACTTGGTTAATGCCACAGGGTCAAACATGGAGGATCTTATACTGGGGATGATATATGATATCTGCATGCACTGCCAGCACAACTGCAAACACAGCCTGGTTTTATCAGCTGTCTAATGCCATCAATTCTCACAGAGTGGACTTTTATTTAGTGTGAATACAAGAAAACAACCTCTTTATTTCTGATGCTGTATATCAGCAGGAAACCTTCATGCTTCTTTTGCCAATTCATTCCAACTTGCCTTTCATAATTTGTTGTTCTTGATAATTACAAATTGTTCTTTCTTCTCCACTGTTTGAGCTGGAGAGTGTTGGCACCAAATAAATCTCTAAAGTATGGCAGACACTACAAACATTTATGTGAATATGAACATGTCATGATAGACTAGACTCATTTTTCAAACATTTTTCAATAAATACTGTCTTAATAAGTAGTCCAAAGGGTGACTAAGGTCACTGACTGGTCTCTAGGCCTGCACGAATGGAGCTTTAGCAATCAATTTCACAGCAACTGCCAGCAACCTCCAGCAACCACTTGGCAACTGGTTTGGGAGTAGTTATTATTTTGCTGCAGGTTTTGAAAATACATTAATGTGATGCTGTATAATTATGGATAGAATTGTAACACAACACAGTTCTCAACATTTAAGCACAACACAAGTATAGATAGTGTACTACAAGGAAGTGTACTTAGAGAAGTAGCTGAATTGAGACACATTAACAGTATCCTCTTTAGCTAGCTATTTATTTCATTTTTGTTTGTTGACTTTGTCTCCTGAAGCTGGTTGTTCCCCCCTCATTCCCAGTGAGTTCACATAGTTTGTAAAAACTATAATTGTTCAGTGGTGAATGTACATAGTCTGATGAATACACAGTCATGTGAAAAAGGTTTTCACAGGAGTCCTGTGAAAACCTTTTTCACATGACTTTGTGGTATAGTGTAAACCAGAGAATTCTCTAACCCAGCTGGTAGGTTGGATCTTTTTTAGCACCTAAGACACTCTTCTGTTTTTTAACTGGACGTTTCTGACCTGGGACCTCACTTACCAGGAAGAGGTTCTAAATCAGTGCATACGAACTGCGCATATGCGCATATGCACATTTGGCATACCAACAATAACAGTTCAATTTTCCATCTGCCCTCGGTCTTGTTCTTGTTAAATTCCCTCTAAAATACAATAATACTCAGCCAAATTCCTGTGAAGGTCTGGCTGCTTTTATCTAGGATTTCTTTCTGTGGACAAATGTAGCAAATAAGATAAAGATGAAAAAGAACCAAAAAAAAAAAGAAAACAAGACAATTAGGTTCACCTTGAGGGCAAAATGTTGGATTTGGTAAGAGTGGCTTGTCTAAAATAGATAAGACTGTGGCAGAGGTGAAGAAATAATGGTTTGACCTTAAATTGATGGTGAATTGAAGTGCACAAAAGAGACACCAGCCACAGTGCCACTTTGTCATTCAGAGATGATGAAACAGAATAATAGTTATTAATGCTCTCAAAAGAATAATGCCTGATGGTAATGATGAAGCTAGATAACAATTACAGCTCGAGTGTAGGAGAGAGAATACCTGGCTTAATTAACCCAAATACAACTGAAGATAGGCAGCCAAAATTTAACACTTCATTATTAATGCTGACTAATTACAACTGAACTTAATTAACTCCAGATCTGCAGTGCGACAGGTGTTGGATGAAGAAAATTAAACACCAAGGAGGAAGAAAAATTTACCCCTAAATTATGCCCATTTTCAAACATAATAAATGCATCTGATTTTAAGTGTGGAAAAGAAGGTGCTTATCACACAAAACTATGCTAAGGCCCCTGGACTGCACACTGCTGATAAAGGTGGTCCTGTGTGGTACAAAATTGAATCCCACTTGTGAAAATACTCGTGAAAGTCAGAGTCTTTGTCAGGTTTTTGAATATAAGTGTTCTGCAGCAGGTTGATTGGGTCAGTATTAGCACAGAGAATTAAACAAAACAAAAAGAAAGCCAATTAACACGGATGAGGAAACACAGGAAAGAAAGAAATATGGGGAAATAACATGTTTGCTTTCCTGATGAGACACAGAAATATCCATCAGCTGAAAGCTTAGCTTACCATTAAAACCAAGTCAGTCTTACAAAGTCACAGAGCAGTAACTGTAATGTCTCAGGGTCAAACATATATTTTGAGAAGCTTTGATTCAAAGTCTTTTCAGCAGATTATTAATAAATGTCAAAGAGCTTCAAACAAATTCAAAACTCTAACAAACATTTAGGTTCTGCACTCTGCTACTAGCCAATCTACAAACACCTATAGTCTTGTGTCTTCTCTGTCTGTTTTCTATTAACAATAAGCAGCTGCTTTAACAGAATAATAAATATATTTCAGTAATCTAAGGATTACCTACATAACATCATGAATTCCCACATCTGCTCTTTTAAGCTAGCGTAGCTTGATTTTCACTCGTTAGCAGCCAAAGTTAGACACATACTGGAGGAAGTAACGATGAGTGTGTTTCTGAAAGCTGTTTTCACTCAACATTTTGGAGCACGTGAATGATTTTTGATCCCACAGTAAGAAAAAGTCTGAAACATTAGTTTCAGCTAAAGCTCTCTAAGATGGCTGTAAATTAGCCACAGTCCCTGCAGGAAGGTTATCTGTTTTTCTGTCAGTGGTTGCACGTTGAAGTCTTGAATACAAGTTTGACAAAAACAATGCAAGCTAGCAACTCAGTACAGATGGTTGAAACCCTGATGTTATCTCCCAGGTCAAAACTGGTCGCAGCATGATGGCAGAAACTGAACCGCAGACGCACAGAAGTTGATGTTTAGTCAGACCGTCTCTCTCAAAGTGAGAAATATCAATCAGATTATTGCAAAGAAGGAATTAAATGCATCTGATTTAGTTTTTTACAATAGTTACTTTGGTTAGTAAACAGTTGTGAACAGATGGCCAGAAAACATCTTCTCAACGACACAGACTACTGGTATTATCAGAGTCTGTTCTTTAAAATAGAAAGAGAGAGCATATTTCTCCCATATTGGCTTCTCTTCATTGGCTCCCTCCCATGATGCACTGAGTGTTTCTCCTTCTCTCACCTCTGTTCACTCTCTCTGTGTTTTTACACCACTCTGCATTTAATCATGAGTTATTATTAATCTCTGGCTCTCCTCCACAGTGTGTCTTTTGTCCTGTCTTCCTCCCCTCACCCCCAACCGGTCGCGGCAGATGGCTGCCCCTCCCTGAGCCTGGTTCTGCTGGAGGTTTCTTCCTGTTAAAAGGGAGTTTTTACTTCCCACTGTCGCCAAGTGCTTGCTCATAGGGGGTCGTCTGATTGTTGGGGTTTCTCTGTATTATTGTAGGGTCTTTACCTTACAATATAAAGTACTTTGAGGTTGTGAGTTGGCGCTATATAAATAAAACAGAACTGAATTGACTTAAACAACTTTAAGCTCTTTAATTCATGTATGCCTGACTTCTGTCTCAATTGTTACATGGTGAATTTAACATGTTAACATGCAGTACCATAATAAGCATCACCTATCTGTCAGCATTTACAAACCCTGTGGTGCAGCTGGTTAAGTGTGTAGTTAGCTCAGTATGGCCCCAGAACAAGAGGCTATGAGTGTGAATAACTCTTGCGGCGTATGCGTTCCTTTCTCGCTAAAAAATATAACAAGGATGTCCAGGTGATGTTTAAGAAGTTTGAAATGATTTCACAGCCATGACCACACTTCGAGAAAAGACCACCAGACTACAGTTCTTCAGCAGTGAAATGTTTGCTGGTATGTTTGCTGGTTTATGGCTGTATTGTGAGGAGCTTGTCTTGTCTGTGTGTGTTTGTGCATGTGTTCAGGTCATGATTTTGTTCTTGTTATATGTTATTAGTCTCTGTGAAGGTTATATTGTAGCATCACAAGTTTTTGGTGGTCACCAGGAAGAATAACTAGGGCACTGCTGTAGTTAATGGGGTCCTTAATAAACTAAACTAAACTTATTGTCTGGCCAAAGTACACAAACACTGGTGTCCTTTTGGCCCATTGCTCTCTCTCTCTCTCTCTCTCTCTCTCTCACACACACACACACACACACACACACACACACTTACAGAGTTGAGGGTCTGTTTCTCATTGTGAGTTTTTCCTCCTTCTAGAGCTTCCTAGCCAATGCTGATGAACCCTGATGCCATTAGCGTTGATTTCATGTGACAGTGATGAAACTGGATAATGAAAATCAATAAGGCAAGCTTCTCTAAGCCTGCAATTGTCAACTTTTATAAATCCCTCTCTTGGACGGGGCAGACCTTTCTCAGCTGCGTACAAACACAAACAGATTGTTCATGCATGCGGACAACAAAAATTCTCTCAAATGCATGCACGCAAACAGATATGCATGCTCGCTGCAAGCATTTCCTGCTGCACAGAGGGCAGAATTAATGGTTTCGAAAATCAGCGGATACTGCATTAACCATGAAACATTTAAATGAATAACTAGTGGAGAGTCATAATTTTAATAAGTTACTCATTACGCCTGTTAAAGGTCAAACATTTTTGTTGTCTGTTTATGTGCTTTTCTGTTCTCTTAAATATGTGTTGCAGTCTCTTTTCAGGCAAAACCGCTAATCAAATGTAATTTCAGCACATTCCATTAAACCACATTTCCATGGTCTGACCTCCCTCCCTCCCCAAGGCCCTTTTGTTTCCCTCTATTTTCCAGCTCTTTCTGTATTACATTCACAGACACAGATCGATTCTCCCTCTCTCCAGCCTCCAAGTTGGACAAATTGCATTTACCTGCTCCACAAATGCTTCAAATAGAGAGAACAGCAGATAATGAGAAAACTGGCAAACAAGATGCAGGAAGGCGTTAGGAAACTAGAACAACGACAAGCCTCACTGCCGTTCCATCACGCTGATGCAGAGTGCGCTGTGTTGATTGTTTGTGGATTGGAGAAAAGGGTGGATGCTCTCTGAGCACAATAGGCCTTGATTCGGTGGCTGAATATTCTCTCTCTCACACACACACACAAAGAGCGAATCGACAAACTTTCTCCCGATCATTGCAAGTTCTGCTTTTGATCATGAAATCACACTTGACCTTCTTTCTTTTGTTTCTGTCTGTAGACCTTCTGTTGGGCGATAAAGGGCTGCTGTAGCTCTGTAGCTCTCCCTCCAACTTTCCTCTTTCCTACTCACATAACTTCTGGCAGATGCTGCTGCTCTGGGGAACCGAAGGACAAGAACAGGGCCAATGTTTGTTCATCCCACAGAGAGAAGATGTGTGTGTGATCACAGCGAGGGACTGATGATAGCCTGTGTTTTCAGCAGAGGGCCTTGCGTCCTTGGGGGGGCCCACTGACTCATGAATATCTGGCACTGCAGCTGACAGTGATTGGCTATTGTTGCGAGCCGTGCGGCCTTGTCTGTGCTCATTGCCCGTGCGTCCGACAACAAACAGCAGCAGCCTCTCATCCCACCTCTGACGGCAGACTCGACGGTTTTAAAACCACATGGAACAAACAGCAGTGTGGCTGTAATTGTGTGCGGTGAGCTCGTATTAGTTTAATTGGGGGATGATAGCTCACCCATCTATTTTGTCCTTGGAAAAAGGAAATCCATTCCCCACAAGGTTCAAACAACAATAGTTCTCATGAGGTTTCGGTTGAAGGAATATTGCGTTAACCTTTAAAAGCATGGGTCGTTTTTCAAACACTATTACATTCCTTGGCGACTTGACTAAGGCAAATGAAGCCCATATATTTTAATCATATTCTTTCTAACCTTTTCAGATATTATTAATAACAAAAACACACAAAATATAAAATATGTGCTTTTGCCATTTATAAAAATCATTTATAGATCATGGATTGAGGTCAGAAATGTTTCTTGTTGTCTGATACATCATGCTCATACTGTCTTATGTTGCACACAGCCTGGTGTAACTTTTTATAGAGTGATAGCTAACAACCTTAATTAGTAATCACCAGTGATTTGACCCCTTGATCACTATTTTTGTGGTCAAGAATGGATAGGCAACAGCTTTTATATCTGGGAGTTTTTAACCTCTTAACATCCACCAGGTCACCAGCAACCCATCTAGAGTTAGGGTTTGATTAACATCCACCTTTTTTTTTTTATAGAATTTTAACCTGTGTGGAACATCCAAATGAAAACACTTTTAACCCTATAAGGTCCAAGTCATCATCAGTGACGACTCAATCTGAGCCATGAAAGCTGAGGTGGTTGTAATTCAGGATAAACTAAAAGGTTTTTGAGAATAAATCAGTTTTTCAAAAGTCATCCCAACAGCGGCTAATGTTTTGATTCAGATATGGACCACATTTACAGTTTCTTCTGGTCACATTTGGCTTTGACTAATGATGCTGATTCAAGATGATTCTAGCTGTCTCACCTCAGCCACAAGTTTACCTTTTATGGGCCAGAGGTCAGGCATGTTGTAACATTTGGGTCACATCTGATCCACATGATACTTGCTGAAACTCATGCCAGTTCAATTCAGTTCAATTTTATTTATATAAATCACAACAACAGTCGCCTCAAGGTTCTTTATATTGTAAGTTAAAGTCCCTACAATAATACAGAGAAAACCCCAATAATAAGGCGACCCCCTATGAGCAAGCAGTTGGTGTCAGTGGGAAGGAAAAACTCCCTTTTAACAGGAAGAAACTACTAGCAGAACCAGGCTCAGGGAGGGGCAGCCATCTGCCGCGACCAGTTGGGAGTGAGGGGACCCAGTTTGTGACTGTTGTCCTGTGTCTGGACCACACAATACTTGCCAATGCCATAACTTAGCAGTACCTGCCAAAAGTAGCTCAGATTAAACCCAAATGCCTCTTTACTTGTTCTCAGAGAGAAAGTTAGTGTTTTCAAAGAGAGTGCACATTTCTGAGATCTTCAGACTTCCCAAATTGAAAATTTGTCCGGGGTAACTGGAGTATCCTTAATACAACTTCTCTTTGGAGTGCTACAGTGACACTTCAAACAGTTAAAACCCTGCATTTTTTTCATTCATTCATTTCAACCTGACAAAACATCCAAACATTCAGTCAAAGCCTGCTCCACAGCTGTGAGGCCAAACAGAACCTCAAGTCATTTATCTTAAATCTTGAAAAACAATAAGTCTCCATGTTCCCATCATCAGATGATCTGAAAAACTTCAGCCTGAAATATTTTCTACAGATTATCATCTGCAACTCTACTAGATTGGATGCAGCAGAAATAAAAAAAACAGTACTGTAGCTACTTTAGTTGTACTAAGCAGAATCTCTGATCTCAAATCTGCTAGTCTTTCAACCTTTTGTAAGTTTGCACTCACTGGTAACAACAGATAAGGCCTGGTGCAGGAACAGGGAACTTTAGGTAAGATTTAAGTTGAATGTCTTACCCATCATCATCATCATCACCATCGTCATCTGTGGTAATAATAAGTCACCGACTAAATGGTCCTTATCAGTTGTAATCTGTCCTACTGATATGAGTAGTAGGCACCCTTCTGTACTACGCCAGAATGCATCATTGTCATTTATTTTGCTCATTTAACTGAAACTAACCAAACGTCACACAGGCGTCCTCATTCCATTGTGAGAATAAGTGAATGTTAAACATCTGGTGGACCCTGATAGCCTACAAATTAGAGCTCTCTGTCTTGGTTGTGTTGAACCCAAACTGTTAGCTTTGCCTAAACACAACAGTCAACAGAGTCAAAATGAAATTTAAGCTCAAAAATGGGACTCAGACGCTCCTGAGTAAAAATTTTTTATTTCCTTATATGAGTTTTTGCTGCTATTTCAAAGTAATAGCACCACCACTCAACCCACTGAGGACCAAGTCATCATTGATGAAAACAAGTACCCCGACCCTATTCTTTGGAACAAAATTAAGGACATACTTGGGAAAAAATGTAAATAGTTATTGGTGTATGTTAGAATGTTTTTTTTTTCCGGGATTGCAACGACTTGGAAGAAAAAAATATAAAAATTTACACTCTAATCAAAAATAGGAACTAGTGGTTTAACCGTTATAGGTTAAATGAAGAGGCTGCCTCCTGATGAGGAGTGTTACCAGCTGATATTGGCCCTTTATTAAAGTGAAAACTCTGAAAATATTGCCGTAAGGACCAGTGTCCTACACAGTTACAGATCACGGATTCCTTCTGGGGTTTAATGGGTTTATTTCTTGCTCACATGGAAAGCGCTGTAAATCTAAGCCATGATGTTGCTATTGAAACACATGGAAATGAGTTGCAGCTTTGTGTGTCCTGATGAGCCGTGCATCTGTGTTGACTTGAGATTGAGCAGATAGAAGCTGAGAGAGGAACACAGTAAAAGGCTTCAGGAAATCCACAAATGAGATGCCAAACCTTCTTCCCTGTCCAATCCTTTTCCAATGTAATCTCAGCTCTGCCTGTTGTCCTGATTACTGCACAGTAACGACCCCGACAGCCAGGCCATAGTCCTATAGTTATCACCTTCCTGCTTTGATCTGTAGAAACTGAATGAAAAAGACACTAATAAGTGTCTGAATTACACTCGGGGTAATAAAGTAAAAAAATAAATAAATAAATAATCCTCAGCCGAACTCGAGTCGATCTTCAGTCACAGTTTAGATGCTGGTACAGATATTTCCTTCTTTCCTCAACTTTTCTTTGTTTTTGGCAGTTGACCTCTCTTGCTGTGACTGCCAGCATCCAGAGGCATGTTCTCCTTTTGCATGCTAATGAAATATTAGTCATGTAAGCTCATCTTGCTGAGAGCATTTTGACTAGTGTGTGTAAAAAAGTTGAAGGCGTATATTCTGCGTGCCAAGCTCATTAGACATGGCTGCAGAGTCTGACACTGTAAAACTTTGGGTGAAATTGCATAAAAGCTCCGGTGTAAAAAAGATATTACTTTTCCTTGTCAAATGGCAAATAAAGTCCAGTTAATCTCGGTAAAGCCTGTGCTGGCCAAAGGAAACATATACAAACAAATCTATGAAAAATGGACTATATGTTTCTAGGAAATTAAATTTTATACCACAAATGCTCTTCCTTGCCAGCCCTCCCCCTTCTACCCTCCAGACATAAACCCTAAGGCTGCTGACATCAACGGTCTGTCCCATTTCTCTCCATCATCTATGTGATGTATTGGATTGTAAATATTTATGTGAGATCAATCTGGTCCCATGACATTTATAGGACACAAAATATTCAAGCAAATAGGCAGTATTATTCTTTAGAAACAGTGCCAGCCAGTGAGACAAGAAGTGTTTGGCTCAAACTGTGCTGGCTCAGGATGATTTACAGTGTGAAGATGACAGATACAGTCATGCTACTTGTTCTGGTTTGTGCTGATTCTCTGAGCTCAGTGCGAACACATTTTTAGCACAATAAACATTATTTTGTGTAATACTTATGGCTGGAATTTTTAGCCATGTGAACAGCATAGCTGTAGGAATGCTAACGTTAGTCAATGCACCACTGCTGCATATACAACCCGAATTCTGGAAAAGTTGGGACGTTTTTTAAATTTGAACAAAATGAAAACCAAAGAACTTCCAAATCACATGAGCCAATATTTTATTCACAACAGAACATAGATAACATGACAAATGTTTAAACTGAGAAATTTTACAATTTTATGCACAAAATGAGCTCATTTCAAATGTGGTGCCTGCTACAGGTCTCAGAATAGTTGGGACAGGGGCATGTTTACCATGGTGCAGCATCTCCTCTTCTTTTCAAAACAGTCTGAAGACGTCTGGGCATCGAGGTTATGAGTTTCTGGAGTTTTGGTGCTGGAATTTGGTCCTATTCTTGCCTGATATAGGTTTCCAGCTGCTGAAGACTTTGTGGTCGTCTTTGACGTATTTTCCGTTGCGTTCCGTTAATGATGCGCCAAATGTTCTCTATAGGTGAAAGATCTGGACTGCAGGCAGGCCAATTCGGCACCCGGACTCTTCTCCGACGAAGCCATGCTGTTGTAATAGCTGCAGTATGTGGTTTTGCATTGTCCTGCTGAAATACACAAGGCCTTCCCTGAAATAGACGTCGTCTGGAGGGGAGCATATGTTGCTCTAAAACCTTTATATACCTTTCAGCATTCATAGTTCCTTCCAAAACATGCAAGCTGACCATACCGTATGCACTTATGCACCCCCATACCATCAGAGATGCTGGCTTTTGAACTGAACACTGATAACTGAAGGTCACCCTCCTCTTTAGCCGGAAGACACGGCATCCAATAAAGGTCTTCAGCCTTGTCCCTTACGCACAGAGATATCTCCAACTTCTCTGAATCTTTTGATGATGTTATGCACTGTAGA
>VUQS01034069.1:0-15998 GCA_015108495.1 Heterochromis multidens
AAAAATATTGTGCTGATTAAAGAAACATTAAACTTGATTAGTTTGGGGTCTGGAGCTTCAACTTTTGGGTTTGATTGGCCTTCAAAAATTCAATCAATTAGAGACACGGCTCGCAGGCATACAGAAGCCCATTTTTACTAACAGTCACTCCTGTGTTGTAATCCCAGAGTAATGCCACTTGGCTGTTTTAAAAGCTCCTTGAAAAGCCTCCCATTGTTTCAAAATGTTGCAGTGGGAGCGCTTACAGGACCTAGACAGAGACATCATATTTCCCCTGTATTGGCTTCTCTTCATTTGTGTGTGTTTAAAAAGCCGAACTGAATTTAAAATCCTTCTCCTCACATAGTACGTCTTGAATAAACAGGCCCCATCATATCTTTATGACCTCCTAGTACCAATTTATGCCAACACAGCACTTTGCTGTCAGACTGCTGGCTTACTTGTGGTTCCCAGAGTGTTTAAAAGTAGAATGGGAGACAGAGCCTTCAGCTTTCAGGCCCCTCTTCTGTGGAACCAACTCCCAGTTTTGATTTGGGAGACAAACACCCTCTCTGATTAAACTCAAAAGTTTTGTTTTTGATAAAGCTTATAGTTAGGGCTAGATCAGCTGACCCTGAACCGTTATGCTGCTGTAGGCTCAGGCTGTTAGGGGACTTCCCATGATGCACTGAGCACTTCTTCTTCACTTCTGTTTTTCACTCACAATGTGTTAATATACCATTACTGCATGTCATTAACATTTTTCTTCTCTCTCCCATAGCATGTGTTTTGTCCTGTGTTCCTGTGCTTTAACATTTTTCTTATTTTCTTCCTCCCCTCACCCCCAACCGGTCGCGGCAGATGACTGCCCCTCCCTGAGCCTGGTTCTGCCGGAGGTTTCTTCCTGTTAAAAGGGAGTTTTTCCTTCCCACTGTTGCCAAGTGCTTGCTCATAGGGGATCAATTGATTGTTGGGGTTTTATTTAGCTTGCAATATAAGACAACTGTTGTTATGAACTTGCACTAATTGAATTTATTTTAAAAATTGAATTAAACTGAACTGAATTGAATTGAATATAACTCCTATTCAAACCTAAAGCCATCTAACCCAAGTTGGACAACCAGCACAATAAAATACACTGAGATTAACTAAAAACTAAACTGGCTATTTAGAAGTATCAACAGCAGCTTCTTCCTGAGGTCCTTTAAAAGCCACCTGGGGAGTCTCAGCTGTTGTATTAGTTTTCAATTTTATCCTGTTTAAGAATAAACAATAAGACAAAACATTATTGTTTCATTGTATGATTTATTCTTTATTTATCTAAGTCCTTAAATCTAAGTCCTTAAATCTAAGTTCTTAAATCACATACATGTATACTACTACTGAATAACTCTAGTAGTCATATTCACCTTCTGAGATCCCACGGCCACATATGGAGACATTACATTTTGACTTTTCTGCACCTTATACTTCATTTTGCTCAATAAAATTTTAATACTTTGTTAAACAATGATGACTTTATTGTTTTAAAAATCAACCTATTGCCCTCACATGAGGACAGACTTTTTTTTTTAAACAAAAGTATTTAACAGCTATGTAACAAAGTAATGACTTCCTTCTTGGGAACGACTCGGTGTCCCCCCAGGATGAGCTGGAAGAGGTGGCTGGGGTGAGGGAATTCTGGGCTTCTTTGCCAAGACTGCTCCCCCCGTGACCCAAACTTGGATAAGCTGTAGAAAATGGATGCATGGATGATTAATCTCTCCTTCCTGCAAACTTTCCTGCAGCTGAATTCAGTAAAAACTGATTGATGTGCCAAGTTCAGAGAATTAATTGTTCACAAGGGGTCATCACAGTGGCCAGCTACACCAGATGCCGATCGTGACGCAACCCCACAGGAATTCGTGTCTCCTCCCGGCACTGAACTGGAACGAGCACTGGTAAAATGCTCGTTACAAGCTGTGCATCCAAACTTTGCTCCAGTGGTGATAAGACAGCAGTCCCTCTGTGACAAACACATTAAACAGAATAACATCCTTTACTTATCATTTTCAAGAGTGACCTGGCCAAGAGCTTAAACAATTATAAACATAAATAAAGACACAAACACAACTGACACACAGTACAAGCAAGTGAACACAACGTCTAGATGATTTGCAATAACATATCAAGACTAAGTGCAACTTTAAAAGCAAGCACGGTGAGCAAAAGAAATATCTTCAGGTTTCCTTAAAACCTGCTTTCTGACATTTTTTTTTTTTTTTTTAGGAAAAAGAGGTAGCATGTTTAAAAAGCTGTTTCACCACATAATTCTGTACTTTCAGGCTCTTCCTGTCTGTTCCGTATAGATGCAAAACACCAAGACTGCAAGAGACACACAACTACTAATAATCCAGACGTGTCTGTGAGCTTGTTTGGTCTCTGCCTGCAGTTGTTTTGCTTTTCTGTGCTATTTGTGTCTCTTTGGTGTCTGTTCTGTGTCTTTGTGTGGTCATAGTCCATCTTGTTGTGGCCTTATTGCAGCCTTTGATATGTCCTTTCCATCTCCCAGTTTTAATTTTTCTGCTATTTGCAGTCATTCAAGTCTCTCTTTTTTGTTTTTACTTTTGCATCCAACATTTCCAGCTCTAAATGTTAACTTTAAGAGTACTAATTAGGCAGAGTCCCTTGAAATTCATGATAAAGTATGTGAAGAGAGGATTCCCCCTGGTTAAAAAAAAAAAACAAGGAGCTGGAGGAAATCTAATTCTACAGACTTGAACAACAAATGATAACAATAAACTCATCTCTGATATACAGAGAGGAGTATCCACTCAGTACTTTTGGGAACTGCGAACAAAAAGCTTATGAAGCTGTTAAAATATGCGGAGCTACCCGCCGTGGCGACCCTTGGTGAATAACAGGGCAGCTGAAAGCAGCTTTTTAGCCCATGACTCATCTGTGAGCCTCTTCAACCATTGAAATCACAGTTCACAACCAGTGTTTTCACTTCCCGGTAGACTCGAGAGTCAGCTGTCATACGGTAGGGCCACACCTCGGACTAACCCACACATGCAGCAAAAAGGGAACGAACTAAGAAAAATGTTAACAAATATTTAAGAGATTTGCCCCATAAATACACAGTAAATATCTACAACTATGCATAGCAAGAGATGTTTTTCTTCTCCTGTCTGTCTGTTGTTTTTTTTCCTCCCTTTTTTACACGATCGTTTACAAATACAGACCCCCCCCTCTTTCCCCTGGGCTGATGGTACGGTCCAGAATGCGGCGTCATATGACTCGCTGACGCACTGAACGCACCATAAAAGCAGGATCAGCGTGTGTTTATTCACTTTTTGGTTATTTTTTCACCATCAAAAAAAAAAAAAAAAACGTGTCAAGATGCCGATGTGCGGAGGGCTGTCCGAGGTAAAGCAGGCCGACGAAGAAGTTCAGAAGATCTGTGATTTGGTAAGTAGAAAAGAGAGGCATTACACCTTATTTCATCCAAACTTTGCGCGCACACGGGGCCTGTGTTTCATGGTGATGTTGATGTTGATGTCATTGTTGCTCAGATGAAACCTCACGCAGAGCAGAAAACAGGGAAGAACTTTGGTGAATTCACTGCACGGAGCTACAAAACACAGCTCGTAGCTGGGACCAACTACTTCATTAAGGTAATGTTTTTAAAGCAAGCAGTGCGCACAGTAGCAAAGCCACAAAGCCACAAAGCTCCAAGGTCTTGGATATAATAAAGAGCATTGGGGGCTCTGCACTCGCTGCACTCTGCAGTTGTGTGGTCATTTCTATGGAGGTTCATACAAACCTTAAACTATTTTGGTTTTCTAGCCTGAAGTGTTAAGAGCATCACTGCTGATGCTTTCAATCAACGTTTCCACTCAAATTATGCTTAAATGTATTTAAATTTTGCAAATACATGTACATTTCATACTCCTATTGGTGTTGGCGGACACAACAACCGGTTCCAGTACTTCCATGTTAGCCTGAAACACATTTGCACAATATCCCCCTGCTGCCTAATTTGACAGGGCTTAAACAAAGAAGCGTGAACAGCTGTAGTGCCCACAATTTGATATTTACCCTTTTTCTCATTCTAAAACTCTACATCTGATAAAGTAACTTGACTTCTACATGTCAGCATGTCATGTGGCTTACATTACCACAGCTATGTTGAAACTGTCATGGGTAAGTCTTTGCACTTTAAGAATCTTCTTTAACTTTCCTCGTACTTCCTTGCAGGTCCATGTGGGAGGAGAGGAATGTGTTCACATCCGTGTTTACAAGAAACTCCCGTGTTACGGAGGAGACCTCGAGCTGACCAGTGTGCAGTCCTCCAAGAGTCACGACGACAGCATTGAGTACTTCTAATAGGCAGACGAACCAGCCAAAGCATCAGTGCCTACAGGATGTAGTCTTATTGTAATCCATTAATAACTGCCTCTTCATGAGGGGAAGAAAAAACATGATTATTCCAGTTCCCTTTGCTTACATGTAACAACATACTGTATATGTACTGTAGATGATAGGAGTCAAAGTGGAACAGTTTTATACAAGGTGCATAAATAAATGAAGCAGACTTTTTTTCTGTTGTGGTTTCTGATTTGTGAAATGGCTGCAGCCTCAGGAGTGGACTGTATTCATCTGCCACATAGAAAGAGGGCCACACAATGGTAGAATCAATGAAGACAAACAAATGTCTGTTTCCTAATATAAAGAATGAGACATTTGCAATATCTCTAGTAAATTTGGCAGCTATGGATATATCTCCAGGCTCCTAATTGATTTATGGACTTTTATTGCACAATGTTGTGTGTTCAAGCTTGCAAAAGCATATTTGACATTCTTGTAGCAATAAACATGTTGGAATGAACTTTAAACACAAATTCTTTCCATTCTTCACATGCCTCGTTCTTTGATGCAGAAGACCCTATTACATCATAATTTGGAGGGTTAGCTTTCATCTAGCGTTGCCTCCTTTTTGAATGCTTACCTGAAAGTGACCTAATACTACATAGTTCAATCTGATCTGACTCAAGGGTCTCTTATTGATGATTTAAATCAACTTTTTCTACTTTTAGAAAACAGCATTTAATTCCTCCACTCATATCAATAGAAAGTTGTTCACTTTTCTACTGTGCTGAAACACTTCTGTCCTGATCTGACTGGTCTCTTCCAGTGCAATAGTGCGACCGTCCATAGGGCACGAAGGGGCACTGATCATCATTTGTTATGCATTCATCAGAACTCAACAGCGCTCTCCACAAACATTGTCAAAACTCCGAATTAGGGAATATCTTTTGTAAGAATGGTGCCGCTCCTCCAGTGGAGTCTGCAGGTTTGAGGATTCATTGCCAGCGCAAAGTGAAACTGTGCTAGCAGCACGTGGTAGCCCACATTTTTACTTGTCACTCTGTCTTTAGATTTGAAATATAAGACGACATACTGTATTCCAGTGTGTGGTACCATGCTACATTCCATAGCATAGGTAGAGAGTATACGTGCGACTTTAAGATTTCCAAACCTTTTCCAGTTATGCAAGTTTTCAGTGACTGAAAGTACAAAAATGACGACGATGGTTGACATATAACAGTGTACAAGCAAAATGTGATTTATGCAATCTTCAGAATAATGCCAAGCAGACCAAATCCATGTTGAGACTGTTGAGTAAACCACAAGCCACACTGCCCAACTCTGACTTAGGGAAAAAAAGGTGGTCAATAGGTTGTCAGCAGTATTTTGTTAGCAGACATTACCATTAGTCACCCTGTGTTTTTTTTTTCATCTTGTGACTGATGTTCCTCTTTGTTAATCACATGCAATGTGATTTTTGTTCACATTAATGAGTCAAGTTACAGATATTTCACCCTGGTTTCTGCAGTCTGTGTCTATAATATGTCGTAAACGTGCAGCAGATTAAAATGGCTCCCATTAGATTGATTTTCTTGTGGAAAATGTTAAAATCATCCAGTGCCTCTTCTAAAAAAACGAAAAAGAAAATCTGTGATGAAAGTGACCCTCAGTTTTTAACTTTTAAGTCACAACAAAGCCAAACTATTTGTTTAAAGGTGTGGCCACAAAACCACAAAAATGTTGCTTAACTGATAAAAAATTCATGGTTCGAATATTTATTTATTTATTTGACTGACAAAGTTCCACATCTGTATTTGATTAAGCTGCAGGTTTTTATGTGCTTTGTTGCAGTGTTTGCTTTTTTCAATAAATATGACTCTAATTAATTGAGTGAAAATGTTTGACTCCCTCCTTCTTTCCCCAGCATTGCCTAAAAAAACTGCATAATTACTAGAAGATATTACAAGAACCACTACAGTACTACTACAGTATACTTTAACTAATGCCAAATTGCCTGTTCAAATGTAAAAATCTGTTTACCAGCACATGCCTGAATTTTTTACTAAGGTATCAGAATGTTTCTGGGGTAGAAGAAGTGAAGGTTTTACTCTTTGTTCTTAAATTAATTTGGGAGTTTTAGTAGTTTTAGCAGTGCTGGTAGGCATTTCCTTTTGGTTTTGACCTACAGTACCAGGCTGGCTGTTCTTCTAGAGCTTCCAGTCCTTAAGCTAAACTAAGGAAAATGTATCTTGTTATTTTTTTGACTGAGCAAATGTCCAACTCTTCTTTTAATCCAATTTGAATTGTGAATGTGTGTTTTAAATCATGTAGAAATTAAAAGATTAGTGTTTCAGTGTGAAATACGTCACAGTAAAAATCTTTACATTCCAGATCTGGTCACAGTTTTTCCAAGTATTTTTCCAAATGATGAAGCCCTGCTGAACCATCACATATGTCTTAAGAAATAAAAGTATTTCTCAACAATACATGTGCATAGCCTGGATTTTACTTTAACAATTTGGTTTTATCTCAGAGAAACAGAGGAGGTCAGAAGGTTCTTGTAGGTCAGATATGTTGAAAAAATATATTGTAATCACTTAGGAGTTATCTCCTCCTCCATGTCACTTGTTTGAACTATGCAATAATTGCTGAGAGTAGGTCAGTAGAGTTGCAACATCTGAAGCTTATTGCAACAACCATATTTGCTGATTTTTTATTTTTTTTTTAATTAGGCAGAACACAGCTGCACCATATTTAATTCTATATGGATGCAATGTTATGCAGCGTGTCTGTCCGCTGTGCTCCTGTCAGGTACTGAAAGAAATAGGAGAAACCATGATGGTGGAAACAGAGTTACAGTCTGTGAACACAGCTCACTGTGAATTTGTAGCCAATATAAGACTATCTCTTTAAGGACCCAAGCAGATATTAAACAGATCCTTTATAATTTGATAATTTTATTATCTTTATCATATAGACTAGACACACGTTATCAATCGAACTACAAACTAAGCAAAAGATAAGAGAAAAGTACTGTGTCAGACTAAAACATTAAGGGTGTACTTCAGACTTAAGTTAACTTGCTGTCGTCTGATCTTCAAACTTACTGTATACACGTAAAGGTGGTAGTATTGTTTGTAATTACATTTTTTTAAAAATCTGCTAATAAATGTATCACCCCCAAAATACCACACAATATTGTTTAGTGTCTTGAATCATACAAGCAGTAAATGACCTATTAAACTGGAAATAATAAGTTTCAGTAATTAAATTACACATTTGGCAATTTGACAATGAGTTAGTGACTAACTCTTCAGCAGAAATAATGCTTACAACACCCATTTTGTGTATAGAGTGTAAGACAGAGATATGGGTGATAAATGCTGCTAGAAAACAGATCTACTCAAATTATGATTTTTTCACGTGTGTTTTAATGTCTGTGTACTGAATGCCAAATGTTTCTTTTGATGTATAATAATATTTCTCTTTCAGTATTCTTGAAGTGTCACTAGATATGTAGCACCATCATAAAATTTTTTCTTTTAACTTTTTAAAACTTCTTTTTAAAGTTCTGAATGTGGAAGTTAAAGATCATTGGATCCATCTAGACTTGGTTCTCCAGCTGTTGGCCACAGCTTTCTTTGTATACATTTTGGAATATTCTTTGATCTTGTGGGCTGATATTTCTCAAAGAGTTTTCAGCTGCATCTCTTGGCTTTCATAACTAACCTCTGTAACCTCTGGCCAAGTATATCTCTTGATCAGGTACCATGTTTGTATGCACAAAACATGTAGTTTTCTAGTTAACTTTTCACATTAAAAAGGGGATTGTTTAATGTCTTCTGTGGTCAGTAACACAGAATGTATGGGAGAGATACACTATATTGGATGACATTATTGTGAAAAGAATTGTGTGTGTTGTCTACAGCCTAATTTAATAAATCATCAAACTCCAGTCACATGACTGCAAATGAGAAGTTATTGATGTTGAAACTGTACTGGCACACTTTCACTAGTTTCTGATTTATTATAAAATCTGATGTGGAGGAGCACATGACAGCATTTTAGATACATACAATATGTATTTGTCAGTGATAAAACAATAAAGCAAAACAAAACAAAAGTAGGAGGTGAAAACATCCTTGTTTTACAATTTACTGACTGGGGTACTATTAAAGTACTACTCTGATCTCCTCTAGTTCTAAGATATTAAACAAATTCTTGGAGGATTTGCACATACGCTGCTGAGAAATAATTCTAATCAAACTTAGACTAGTTTGACTACGCACCTGAAAGAGAAGGAGGGTGTTTGACTGCAAGTGATTATTTAGGCTCAGCCAACATATACAGTGCTTAACAAATTCATTAGACCACCACACAATATAAGGTTTATACCACAGCTGCCCTAAATTAACAGTACTGGTAATTATCAAATTCATTTTCAATGTCTCTGTAATGGTTAATCCACCAGTATGTTCAACCTCTTTAAGCAAAATAATATTTTTAATGCAAATATATAATTCTTGTTGTTATCCTTAAGTTTTTTTAATTTACTGTCTTAAAAATAGCAGAAAAAATAGTAAAGCTAATTATTATTTTTTGATTAAGATGCCAAATTACAGTTATTTGTTTGCATTCATGAACAGAAAATTTTGTTTTAGTGGTTGAATGTGGTTGAAGTCTGGTGTGCCGGCTCAAATTTGGGCATAAAAGCATGAATTCAGTTCAGCGAATCAGCAATTTTTCGTTTTAAACAAGTTTTTGAGAGATTTCTAAAATATATTTGTAATGTTTTCTAGTTTTTACGACAAGTGTCCTAATAAGTTTGTTAAGCAGTGTAGGTAAATAAAAGTTTATATAAACTTAGCCTCAAGGAGCACAGCTTAGGTTTGCAAAGTTGCATCTGAACAAATCACAACAATGTTCAACAAAGTCTTTTGGACAGAGAAGACCAAAGTGGAGATATTTTTCCATAATGCACAGCGCCGCCATATCAGCACAAACACCTCATACAAACTGTCAAACATGGTGGTGGAGGGGTGATGATTTGGGGTTTTTTTTGCAGCCACAGGACCCGGGCGGCACCTTGCAGTCATTGAGTCAACCATGAACTCCTCTGTATACCAAAGTATCCTAGAGTCAAATGTGAGGCCATCTGTACGACAGCCAAAGCTTGGCCAAAACTGAGTCATGCAACAGGCCCAAAGTCCAGACCTCAACCTGACTGAAATGGTGTGATGGGACCTTAAGAGAGCTGTGCATAAATGAATACCTGTAAACCTCAATAAACTGAAGCAACCTTATAAAGAAGAGTGGGCCAACATTTCTCCACAATGGTGTGAGAGACTGATAAAGTCAACAATTATTTCTAGATATTGCTGCTAAAGATGGTTCTGCAAGCTATTGAATCATGGGTTGTACTGTTTTCCATGGGACTGTATAGAGTCCTGTGAAAACAAAGTCTCAGGTACATATATATTTGTAAAAACTGAAAAAGGTTCATATTAGTCTGGATGAGCTGTAGTACAGAAAAAGACCCTTAATGATAGACTTTAAATATTTTACTTTGAAAACCATTTACTCTAAACAGATTTATATGGTTTGAATATTCCTTTTATCAATTTCTGGAAGACTTGTTTCTGGAGTGTTTTACAAAAACTGAAGTCTCTCCAATCACACACTTTTTTTTCTTCAGTTAACAAACTTGCAGACCTGGCATATTGATTTGGTTCACGTCTGATAGCTAATCTCTGTTACACTCAGTTTAAGGTAGAATTTGGAAGAAAAAAAATCCAAACAAAGAAAGAAAACTAATCAAAATCACGTGAAAATGACGTTGTGGGCATATTTATCCACCTTTATCCATGTAGTGCAGCCCCATTTTAATTGTGTTATAATATTACATTTACTTATAACCTCACACAGTGCTGTCACTTTACTTAAAGCTCACAAACTTGTGTTATTTAATTTATTTAGGAACATTTTTGACAAGCACAGCTAAAGCATATATTTGATGCCTATAAGACTGAATGTGCTAAAAGCAACACCTTTTAGTTATTGTCTTTTTTAGTAGTTTTTAAAAAATAATTTTTTTATATAAAACTACAGCTTTCAGCGGTTTTAAAGTTGCATCACACAATCACAATCTAATTTACACTATTAGAGATTTTGAGAAGACAGTGTAAGCTAAAATTTAGGGGCTGTAGTTACACAAGTCACTCCACCCATCATGTGTTAGAGCCACCTTCCTGTAAGTTTCCAGGTCAGTTACCCAGTATAAGTACTAGTAGTAGTACCAGTATGTTTGAGACACACAAAAATAAGACAATTTACCTCTCTGTTTATTTCAAAAGACTTTCAGAATGGCTGGCTTTATGCTTGGAGGATTCACAGCGGTAAGGGATGCTGATGAGGAAATTCAGAAAATCTGTGATGAGGTGAGCTTCAGTCTACCTTCATTCTTAATAACATTCATACACAACTCTGCTCTGCTTTTCAGTGCAGATGTAAATGTCCTTTTATCTTGTCTATACACAGGTTAAGTTTCAAGTAGAGGGAACGACAAATAAAACATTTGCAGAGTTCAAAGCTGTTCAGTACAGGACTCAGGTTGTGCAAGGAGTAAACTATGGCATCAAGGTAATTAATGCTATGACATTATACACGTTACTGATTGTCATTAAAAGAAAAGAAAGTGTTTATGGACTGAGTTACTTGTGACATCCAGATGAGCCTCAGTGTTCAACAAGTACAACTTTCCTCTGCCTTGATTGCAGGTTCATGTAGGAGGATGCAGCTACCTTCATCTGCTGGTCTGGAAAAAGCTTCCATGTTATGGAGGAGAAACTGTAATTACTGGTATAGAAGATGATCACAGCAAAGATGATCCCATCCTACCTTCCTGTGCACTGCCTCCAGGCTACTGCTGTTAGGCAAACTATGGTGTTTTGCCATCCTGAAAGAAAAAAAAAAATACAGTAATATTCTTTTAAAATGTAAAATTATAGGCAGTGTATCATTTTAAATATCCAGTTATAGAGTCATATAGCACACAGTGCACTTCAGCATTAGATGAAGTTGAACTAACAGTTTTGTAAAGGAACAATAAAGAAAGCATCATAAAACTGATGATGGTGATTGCTGATTTTTGGTCAGTTATGAAGTCACATGTTTTGACCAATAAGCAGCTGAAAACAGGTTTAAAATTTCTCATGTCTGTAGTGTTAGAGTCTCCCAGGTTTAAGACTTTTGTTGTATTAGTTGCTTGACACAAAATACATTATTTTAACAAAGCTCCCTGGCTCTCATTCTGGATTTAATGCCTTTCTATTTGAAGTACACAAAAATTCATCCCCCCATTCCTCCAAAATAAAACAAAAAGCTTTTCAGTCAATCTACACGTGGAAGGACAGACAGTTCTGTTTATTATCCAGCAGTTTTTATTCCTGAAGAACAAGTGAGTGGTCTCTTCATTATACTTGTAATGGAATAGACATAAGTGCTTACAAGGCAATGAACATCTGAGCATTGAAAATGTTGCACATTACAGCTAACAGCTAACAGATCGTGACATGTAGATTTTGAGAGGGAACCTGTAAAGGAATATAGTTAAAAAGCAGTTTGCGATGACTTATTATCCTCACTGTACAACGTATTAATGAACTGTTGGTTCACTTATTATGGTGGCAGGTTGGCAGAGGAAGCTGTAAAGTGGAATTTGGATAAAAATTGTTAAAGGAGAAGAAACACACTACGGATGTATGAAGGCTGCGGTCCCACATGTACTTCCACCCAACATGGGTCCATGTTCCAGCAAATATCCACTGGTGGCTACATATACAGTTTTCAATAAACAGTGGAGCACTTGCACAGAGACACATAAAAAAGACTACTGGGTTTGTTATCACAGCCACTGTGACTCATCATGATCATCACAGTCATGTGAAAAAGAAAATAGGTCCTCTTTCATTTCCAAGGTTTTACGTATCAGGACATAGTTAAAACCGACCCTGCTGCCCCAGTGGATGTTACGCCTTAACTGGTCACCTGTCCAAGGTGTGTTCCTTATCTACTTCCCTCACTGGGATACTACAATCCCAAAATGACTAAGAAAATTGATCAGGTACAATAAAATGTGTGGAGAGGATTTCCATTCAAATACTAACTGAGGTACACTAACTTACATTAAGGCTATATTTAATTTCTGACAAATTTCTTAATTTGGAATTACACGTGAAAACTACAAAAAGAAACAGAAGTAGAAGGTTGAAAATATTAATTAATTTATTTTTTAAAAATTGGAGTAAATAGACTGTGCCCCCTATTAGCAGTTTGTGCTGAGCTATTATTACTTACATTTATGTGAATGAAATTAAGTGACCTCTAGTGGCCATGTGAACATATAAAATCACTTAAGAGATGGTGTGGTCCACATTGCTTAAAACCAGCACAGCCTGAGTAATTCATGAGTACACTGTAAACAAGGAGCAGTACTACTACAGTATACTTTTAAAATGCCAATTTACCAAAATGTAAACAAATGTAGATTAAAAATGAAGCTCATAATCTTAAATTTTCATGTTAAAAAAAAGTCATGATGCCATCTAAGAGTGTATAAAGAGAAATGCACTGAATGAAACATCCTTAAAATTAAAAAGTGCACAGACATGAAGCACATAACTGCAGGCACAAAACAGACAACAGCAGAAACAACAGAAAATCAGTCTCACTAATCACTGGA
This sequence comes from Heterochromis multidens, assembly GCA_015108495.1. Classification (NCBI taxonomy): domain Eukaryota; kingdom Metazoa; phylum Chordata; class Actinopteri; order Cichliformes; family Cichlidae; genus Heterochromis; species Heterochromis multidens. The sequence continues at coordinate 13,070 of VUQS01034069.1, forward strand.
TCAGCTTAGTCTAGCAGAAAGACAATAAACAGCAAGCATGGCCCTTTCCCAATGTCAAAATCTGCCTACCAGAATGTCCAGCACAGTAATTGTAAAACAAAGTTTTTATTCTTACTAAGGAAGTATAACATAGTAATCTGGGAGTTTAAGCAGTGCTGGTAGACATATTTTTTGGTTTTGACCAAGGACAATAACAGACTGGCTGTTTTTCACTTGCTTCCAGTCTTTGTGCTAAACTCCTAGTTAAAATAAATGCATATTGTCATTATTTGGCTTAGAGTATTATGTTATCACATTCAGCAAATTTCCAACCCTTTTCAAAATAAAATTTTAATTTTTAAGTTATTTTTTAAATCATATAAAAAACGTATTCCTCAACAGTGCATATGCAGAGCCTGCATTTTAGAGAATTTGATTTATCTATGAGAAACAGAGGCGGTCAGAAGGTTATTGTAGGTCACTGAAAAAAAAATACTGTGATCACTTACGAATTATCTCCTCCTCCTCACCACTTGTTTGAATTACTCAACAAGTGTTGAGAATTGGTCAGTACAGCAGAGACATTTGAGGCTTATTGCAACAACCAAATTTGATCACACACAAACCATTATTAGATTCATATGGATACACAGTATTTGATTTGGTAAAATTAGGCAGAACACAGCTGAACCAGAACTGGATCAATATGGATCCTATACTGTGTAGTGTCTGTCTGCTCCTGTCAGGTACTGAAAGAAATAGTAGAAACCATAATGGTGGAAGCACGATGACAGTCTGTGAACACAGCTCAATGGGGACCTTCACTGTGAATTTGTAGCCAATATGAGACCATGTCTTTAAGGACCCAAGCAGATATTAAACAGATCCTTTAGAATTTGATAATTTTATTATGTTTACCATATAGACTAGACACACTGTAACTACAAACTAAGCAAAAGATAATAGAAAAGTACTGTGTCAGACTAAAAGGTCAAGAGTGGACTTTAGACTTAAGTGAACTTGCTGAGGTCTGATCTTCAAACTTACTGTACAGACATGGTATTGATGTTTTTAATAAACTTTTGGCAAAAAAAACAAACAAAAAAACAAACTGCTAATAAATGTACCCCCCCCCAAAAAAAAAACAATATCACACAGCATTATCTAGTGTCTTTAATCATACAAGCAGTAAATGACAGTAAAAATGTCACATAGTCTTATTAAACTGGAAATAATATGTTTCTGCAATTAAATTACACATTTGATGATGAGTTAGTGACTAACTCTTTAGGAGAAATAATACTTTTAACACCCATTTGTGTTTGTAGAGTGTAAGACAGAGATATGGCTAATAAATGCTGCTAGAAAGTCGACAAAGTAAGTCAATGTTTCAGATGTTGTACTGTCAAAACCATCAAACACATCAAACACTCAAATTATCATGTATGTATTAATGTCTGTGTACTGTATGCTGGTCTTTTAAATGTTTCATTGGATGTATAATAACATTTCTCTTTCAGTATTCTTGAAGTGTCACTAGATGTCACCATCATAAAGTTTTATTTTTAAAGTTCTGAATGGGGAAGTTAAAGATCATTGGATTGATCTAGACTTGACCATGTATCAAGACATATGAAGAATTCATCTGCTGTAAACACATCCATCCATCTGTCCGTCAGTCCAGTCCAGTCCAGGGTCATGGGGGACTGGAGTCTATCCCAGCTGTCATGGGGTGAAAATTAAAGTAAAACCGTGTTGCAGGGCTAAACAGATTTAAATGGTTTGAATATTCCTTTTGGAAATGTTTTCTCTAGTTTATCGATTTATGAAAGACTGGTTTCTGATGGATTTACAAAAAAAAAAGTCCCTTCAGTGACACTTTTTTTTTCTTCAGGCAGAGCTGGTAGCTCAAAAAATGACAAAAATTGAGCCAAAACCACTTAGGTTTGTGGGTAAATATTTACTTTTACCCAATATGTAGTGGCACCACCTTTCAGGTTTATCTTGGATCATTCCTCAATATAAATGTACACATAATTGATTGGAGTGATTTAGATTTTTAAAGAAACTCTCTAATCATTTATAAGTAAACTTTTATTTACCCAGGTGAGGTTGGCTGAGATTACGTCCGAGCCACATTGATTTAAAATATGCACATCATTGTTTGGCAGTGTGAGGAAAGGTATAACATCCATTTGGGCAGCCGGGGTCCTGAGGCTAGAAAAGGCCACGTCGTAATGACTATCAAAGAAGCCTCTCCTCTACATTATAATGGACACTCACATTCACAGCATTATAGTAAAGTGCACACATTATAAGAGTCATGGTTCTTATGCAGTATACATTTTCCTAATAAGGGATTTTTTTCTGACTGAATCATATACAATTACTCAAGTGGAGATCTGAAATACAACCCAAATTCCGGAAAAGTTAAATTTGAACATAATGAAAACCAAAGGACTTCCAAATCACATGAGCTAATATTTTATTCACAACAGAACATAGATAACATGACAAATGTTTAAACTGAGAAATTTTACAATTTTATGCACAAAATGAGCTCATTTCAAATTTGATGCTCACTACAGGTCCCAAAATAGTTGGGACAAGGGCATGTTTACCATGGTGTAGCATCTCCTCTTCTTTTCAAAACAGTCTGAAGACGTCTGGGCATCGAGGTTATGAGTTTCTGGAGTTTTGGTGTTGGAATTCGGTCCCATTCTTGCCTGATATAGGTTTCCAGCTGCTGAAGAGTTCGTGGTCGTCTTTGACATATTTTCCGTTTAATCATGAGCCAAATGTTCTCTATAGGTGAAAGATCTGGACTGCAGGCAGGCCAATTCAGCACCCGGACTCTTCTCTGACGAAGTCATGCTGTTGTAATAGCTGCAGTATGTGGTTTTGCATTGTCCTGCTGAAATACACAAGGCCTTCCCTGAAATAAACGTCG
>VUQS01034070.1:0-12834 GCA_015108495.1 Heterochromis multidens
GATATTAAGCTTAAAGTGGGAATGCTCTCCAAACATTCGGAGATGAACTTACACACTTGCTTGTACTTATCTGGGACAGCTTGCTCGGAGATGAAATGCCGGTTTGGCAGCACGTAGCGAGGCTCCAAATGTTCCATTAAGCGTCGAAAACCAACATTTTCCACAACAGAAAGGGGTTGGTCATCAAGCACAACAAATTCAACAATTTTCTCCGTACCAGCTTTGCTTTGTTGCTTTCTGGAGGGAGTTTCTCACGCTTCTGAATGCTTTCCAACAGCGTTTGTTGATGCGGGACACTTTTCTTCTTAGCATTCGAGGCCTGGATAAATTCCGTGTACTCCTTTCCATGGTGTTTCTGCAAGTGTTTAATCATGTTGGTGGTGTTAAAGTTCCCTACACTGCTACCACCTCGCGAAACACTTGCATTGCATAAGTTACACTCGGCGGCCTTGCTTTTTTCTTCTTGGAGTCTGAAGTAACTCCACACTGCTGACATGCCGACGGGTCTCTCACGCCAACAACCGCGTTATCGCGTGGCGCATGCTGCTCCTACGTGAGAAGGTTATGCACTGGGTTATGGCATGCCGCAAGTTTTGTGAAGCGCTTTTGTGATATTTAATTGATCGGGTTACATTTTTTATTTCTCCCCGATATCCGATCCAGTAATTTAGGTCAGGATCGGACCGATACCGATACTATATATTGGATCGGTGCATCCCTAGTTGTAACGAGGGGTTATTTGAGTTACTGTTGCCTTCCTGTCAGCTTTGAAGCAATGTGGCCATTCTGATAAGATATTTGTGTTAATGGGCAATTGAACAGGTGTACCTAACAAAGTGGCCAGTGAGTGCATATAGTCTCTTAAATAAAAACCCGGCCTGGGTCAGGCCAGGCTTTGAGTGGCTTGAGAGTGTCTATACGTAATTTTCAAAATACCATACCTGGATGGAGTACATTTAGGTTGCCATAACTACACCTGTCAGTACCATTACTGGAGAGAAACAAAAGGATGGAGGACAGAATAAGTAATGGATTAAAGGAAGAAGAGGCCAAGAGACAGATGGAAGTGATAACTAACATCTGGGATAAAAGTTCTCAGAAAGCAACTTCAGAGGGTTTGTGAAGGAGTTCCTACTCTTCATTTAGCCACCATCATGTGTGTGAGTGAGAGTGCGTGCTTACATGCTTTGAATTATAACTATTTAACTATCTGAGGGAGTTTGGTCATGCTAAACATGGGGACTGCTTCATCAATGCAATGACACCCACCCTTGCTGAGAAAAGTTTGATAAATGCTTAATCAATAAAGTCATTAACACATTTTTAAAATTATTTTCAAAGATCTGAATACAAGGCAGTATTGGATACTTTTTACTATCCTCATTGAAATTACTCATTTCCTTTTAAATCACCACACCTGAGTTAATGTAGCTGTTTGAACTCGACTATAAATATTTAAAGCAAGTTTTCAACACTGCTGCAAGAGTCAGGCCATTTGTCTTTTATTATCAGCCAGCCTTTACTCACAAGATAAGCTCATTTTAGTTTATTTAGTCAGACCTGCTTTATCTTGTTTGAGACCATTTGGCTTAGTTCATTTTAATTGTGTTCTGATTAATTTTTCATTTATTTTGTTCCACCATTTGGAATTACTATACATCTTGTCTTGCATTCTTCTCTTGACTCTACCCCCTTATAGATACACACTTTTTAACACCAGTGTCCTGCATAATTTCATGCTCCTCTTCTTCAACCTTCTCTTCTTTCCTTTTCTTGTTTGCGGTCCTACCCTTTTCTCGTTTATCTTTCTTTCAAATATCCTAACAAATAATAATAAGACTCCACCTACACACTAATCCTACCCCCACCTTTACTGTTTCCTGATAAGGGAATATCTCTCTCTTCTCTGTTTTTTGGTTTGTTTACCTTTATTCTCTGTTTTGTTACAATGTTTTGCACTTCTGTTATTCACCCAGCTTGAGTTCAAGTGTGCATCTCTTCCCTTTAGCAAAATAGCATATTGTAGATTAAGGAGAATTGCTTTCCTTTCATGATAGTGTGAAATCAGCCTATTTTTCTGAGTTGGTTCAGTCTTATCTGTTTGTAAATGCTAATAAATATGAGAATGTAATAATAAAATGAGACGAAATGGGAGAAAACATGCCACAAGTAATAAAATGCTTGATCTCAAATGTAACTCTGAGAAAATAAAATTAAAGGCTTGTTGATTTTTTTTGTGTGTGTGTACTCAACAGCCCAGTACTTTGCCAGCACCATGATGATTGTGGGAATGTCAGTGGTTGTTACAGTTATAGTCCTTCAGTTTCACCATCATGACCCTCACGGTGGGAAGATGCCTAAGTGGGTGAGTGACTGAAGCTCATATTAAAAGATAATCATCATGTCTGTGCTTGAATAAATGCATCATGTGCTTGAATAGTGCCTGTGTGTTGATTTGTCCTCTCTTCTTTCAGGTTCGGGTGGTTCTGTTAAATTGGTGTGCCTGGTTTCTCCGTATGAAACAACCTGGCGATGAGCGGAAGCGACCGGGTTACAAATATCGTCACACCTCCCACCACCACTCCAGCACCAGCTCCATAGAGATGGGAACAGTACCAAGCCTTACTGTGCCGATGTCACAGACGTCCTGCCCACCCTCAGGCACCTCCAACGGTTCCATGAGCCTCTACTTTGGTAATTACCATCCCATAGAAGGCCCACACTGCCCACCTTCCAGCGACTCCGGGGTAACACTTGGGGGAGGTGCCCACAGCTCCCCCAGTGATGAGGCTGAGCCACATGCTAGCAGTGGTGTTGGAGGTCTGGGGATGGGATTAAGCCTCCCCCCACCAGAGATCCAGCGTATCTTGGAGGAGGTGTCATACATAGCTCAGAGGTTCCGGGACCAGGATGAGGCTGAGGCCATTTGCAGCGAGTGGAAGTTTGCAGCGGCAGTAGTGGACCGGCTGTGTCTGGTGGCGTTTTCTCTCTTCTCAATCATTTGCACCTTCACCATCCTGTTGTCAGCACCCAACTTCATAGAGGCTGTTTCTAAGGACTTCACATAACTGGTTGCAGCAGGAGAGAAGGAATGAAGAAGGTGTAACAAGGAGAGAGAGTGGAAGAGAAAGGACAGTGGAGAGGGCATAAATGTATCTAGTCCCCAACCAACAGAATCCACTGAATAGGAGGTGAGCTTTGCAGGGTTTAATGAGAATAACTTCAGAAATGCAGTGCAAATAAATGCAAAGCACCTGCATCATGCTATATCATGAAGGCAACTTAACCAATCAGGAAACAAATGTTTTCATTCTCTCTGTCTTGATGTGAGAAATAAATTGGTCCTATCTTTAATAGAGAAAGAAAACATTGTGCAGCAGAATAAAAAAAAACAAAACCAAAAACTCAGAAGAAAGAAAATCAGCAAGAAAGTGAAGGAGAGCACTGTATAGATTTTTATACATTAAGATATTGGTAACTGGTAATCATTAAAATCAGCTCTACAGTGATACATAAATCACCACAGTCCTCTCTCTTAAATATTGCTGTCCTGTATGCGTAAATCCATCAGCACCACCTCAGTTGTGAGTTCATACATCGATTATTTACCTTTTAAGCTAATAACAAAGTCACACATTATTTCTGATGATGCACCATCCTTGTAATAATGTTAGCGTAGTTACTGAAATGAGATGTTTCACTGTGAATCTTATTGTTTCCTTGTTCACGTAGATCAGCAGAGCACTGGACAAGTGTAGCACATTTTCTTTATTCATCAATTTAGGAACTTCTCACTTTGTCTTGCCTATTTATTTTGAACTATAGAATCTGTAATGTAATAAGAACAGTGAATAATAATGTTAATGAAATATCCAGTGTATTGTATCACAAAGCAATGTGTTGACTGGTATTTATGAGTGTTGATCAGTAAAACAAGATGAACTGATGTCTTTCTCAAGTACTGTAAAATACCATATGTTGACCTGTATAGTACATCAATTAACCAAGTGCTCTGATACGATATGCACATATTATTCATTTAACTGTTAAAAACAACTCAAGTAGTTGCACCAGTTTAAAAAAAAACAGTCACCTAAGAGCTGTTAAAAGAATTTGTACTGGTTGGCCATCGTAAGTGGTTTCTGAGGATGAAAAGAGATGTGACTTTTGAACCTTTGACACCGCTGACAATTGCTGGAGGCTCAAATGTAAACAGAAAATGTCATAACCTCATTTGCCACCATATCACCAGAGAATATAGTGTTGATTCAGGCCATGATCCCAATATGATTTTTCCTGAAGGAGCTGAGGAACTGAAAACAACTGAAAGTTGTAAATGTGTTTACTTCCACCTCCACCTCCCACCCTTGGAAGTATTGCCACCATTTTGTTGTAGCTACAGACTTTATCTCTTTCATTCTACGTAAGTGTGAGTTTTTTGCTCTCTGTGTTAATAAAAGACTATTTATTCTCCATATAAGAGGCTCTGAATAAATCTGTGGGGATATAATGTGGAGGGAGGCGAACACGTGGCTTTGTTGCTGTGTGAGAGATTCACTACAGAATCTACATATAAAGCACAATCACATCTAACCTTTATAGGTCTATTGTTATGAATATTGAATTTACTGAATATTGAAATTGTGTTGAGGTATTCATAGAATTATCCCAAACACAAATAATAGAGGAGAATTGCTGTAAAACTCATCCAGTACAGGTGTCTGCTGTTTTACTGCCAGCTGTCAAATTGGAACAAAACAGAAAAACCTGATGTTTTCAGTGCAGAGTTTACCCTTTAAACCGGGACATTACGAGCAGAATTTAGAATAAAAAGTTTACACTGCAAAAATAGCAAAACAGTGACACATTTGAGGATCTGCTCACCAATAGTTACCATTAGTTTCCCCAGTAATAGTCTAATAAGTAATAATTTGTGAGACATTGCAGCATTTGTATTTTGGCATCAGCTTTTATTGCTTTGATATATTCACTATGCCACATTTTTAATGGCCCAGGGTATCCTTACAGTGACAAGTCAAAAAGTAAATAAATTCCATCTTCAGCATGAGTCTTAGCCTTTGGACACATCAAACAGTCCAAGGATCTTACTAGACCAGGCAAATACAGTGCTTTACATTTTATTCAAGGGTATGTGTATTTCTCTCTCTTTTCAGTAAAGCTTTGGTTTTCTTAGATAGTGGCATAAAATTATCTTTGGTCTCAGATAAGGAAGGGGAATAAAAAATTGAATGCGAGAGGAAATTAAATATAAATCTGAGCTAAAACCATGACCAAGAATTTGGGGCATGTTTTCCTTCTGTGATTTAGGAAACATGCTCTGATTTCTTTCTTCCTCTTTTCTTTTTTTCTTTTGTGAGACCAACAAAGACATGCTCTAAAGTTCCAGCTGTTTGATGTTTTGTGGATAAACTCCAAGTAATAGGACTGAGCCAAGATTTGGTGCATTTAAGTCTTGAAGAGATTTTAATGTTGTATATATGAAGACAGGAGTATTGTTAAAAACCAGTTTCCAAGTGCCCATTTTCTTAAACAACCACAATTTTCCTGAACTCAAGCAAAACTCAAAATTATTATTATAATTTGAAATTCAATTATTTTGGCATCATCTTAATTCACATGGCTACATTTAAAAAAAAAAATCTTCACTCAGGATTTGTTTGACAGGAAGGCAGGTAAATCTTTGAAATATGGCTTAGAAGCTGGGGTGATTTGATTTTGCAGAGGTGGATGTGACATAATAAACCTTTTGGTTGTAGGGTTAGACTGAAACACATACCACACAGTACAGTTATATGCCTTTTATTATGACAAAAAAACTATACTTATGTAGTTGGTCTGTATATGATGCCACAGACTGAAATGTATACTGCCCTTTTATTTATGTAGTTTTTATAAAAATGAAGAATTAAGTAAGTAATGTTTATTTATAAAGTGCCTTTCACAGACATGTGGTCACAAAGCACTGTACACAAATTAAAATAAAATAAATAAGAAAATTAAATGCCATAAAAAACAATACAAAAAAGAGTTAAGATACAAAATAAATCAAAATCAGTCAAAGTATTAACAGAAAGCCTAGTTAAACAAAAAGGAGTCCACAGAGTCAAGGTAACTGTAGTGGGACACTCTTTCACAGCCTTTAAACCACAGACTGAAAAGCTCTGCCCACACCCCCAGTCTTCAATCTTGTACGCGTAACACCCAGCAGATTCTGAGCCTGTGATCGAAGACTACAAGCAGCAGTGTGCTTGATAAGAAACTGGGCTAAATAGTCTGGAGCCTGGCCATTTAGGGCTGTGAATGTGAGAACAAGAATTTTAAAACTAATTCAAAAATCTACCAGACCAATCTAAAGAATGTAAAATAGGAGTGATGTGAGCTCGCAAGGCATTACAATAATCTAAGTGCGATGATACAAACGCATGAATTATTTTCTCCAGTTCCGCCAAAGAGACCATATGTCGCAATTTAGAAATGTTCCTTAAATGAGAAAAACAGGAATGAGAAATAGATTTTACATTCGAGTCGAAACCCAGAGAGGGATGGTTGGATTTAGCGGTTGAACAATGTGAAGTAAGAGCCTGACTGATTTTAGGATATAAATCAGGAGGCGCTATGATCATGTCAGTTTTGTTAGCATTTAAGACAAGGTAATTGCTTGAGAGCCAGTCACTAATCCTGGTTAAATATTTGGACTAGGGTGGACAGCCTATCCAGCTGGTGAGGCTTAAAAGACATATACAGCTGAATGTCATTGGGGGCTGTCTGTATTCCGAATCCAAACTGGGAGCTGGTTCCACAAAAGAGGGGCCTGAAAGCTGAACGCGCTGCCTCCCATTCTAGTTTTAAATGCACTAGGAACCACAACTAAGCCAGCAGTCGAGAGCGAAGTGCTCTATTGGAGTGATATGGTACTATGAGGTCTTTAGGATAAGATGGGGCCTGATTATTCAAGACCTTGTATGTGAGGAGAAGGATTTTAAATTAGATTTGGGATGTATGAGAAGCCAACATGGGAGAAATATGCTCTCTCTTTCTAATCTCTATCAGTACTCTTGCTGCAGGACTTTGGATCAACTGAAGGCTTTTCAGGGAGTTTTTTCTGCTCCTTGCACAAAGGAGCCGATACCTGCCCTGTCCAGCTCTCCTCGTACAATGGCTCATTTCCTGGTATCTCCACCACAGTCTTAAGACTGCGCGGGGAGACACAGCAAACGTTGAGATTGCACGTAGGAATGTGCCATCCTGGAAGAATTGGACTTGTGCAATCTGAATGGGCTGCAGATAGTGTTTCATGCTACCAGCAGTGACAAAGACACTAGCAAAAATCAAAACTAGAGGAAAATCATCCAGGAGGGATAAGGAGAGAGCAGTGATCTGTGGCCACCACTTGCAAAACCTTTCACTATTGGGGGGTTGTCTTGTTGTTGCCTCTCCACTGCACCTCTTTGACTTTGATTTACACCAAAGCAGGTGAAATGGAATCACAATGGTTTATGCTTCCTAACTGGACAGCAATATCCCTGCACTTTAACTGACTTTGTGTTTGTACTGCAATGATCAAGCGTTTCCTTAATTTTTTTGAGCAGTGTATTTTATATTGTTCTGTTGCACTGAGACGATATGAATGTTGAATGACAATATGTTTTCCAATATTATATTCTGGCCTGTCAGTAGTGTCATATTCCCTTTAGTCATGCCACTGGCCACCAAACTAATGCAATGGTATGGGGTATGGTAAAGTTATAATATTACCACAGTTCTCAACAGGCACATAAAGTTATTTTTCATATGATTGTTTTGACCATGGTTAGCCCTCGAGTGAATTAGGTGGAAATTACATACTGCGAAAACTGAAAAAATAAAAAAGAGATTAAAAAAGTACGTTTGGATTAAATATATTTCAACATATATTTCAATAACTACAGTAATGAAATGCTAAGTAAAGATATCATGGGGTACTAATCATAAGAATTACTGTGCTGCTTTACTCTCATAGGAGAACTTACTTCTGACCTTAAGAAGGTACAATGTCTATTATTCAATGTTTATTCTTGTACATACATTATATTGTGTGTGTATGTGTGTGTGCGCGCATATGTGTGTGTCTGTGTATAACGTGTTGGGACACTAAAGTACTGTGCTGAGATATGCCTGCTGCACTGCGTTAGCATTCAAATTACTTATTAAAAGGGCATGGGACTAGAAATGAGTGAAACAGTCCATGACACAGGGAGATGAAAGTACTGCAGCTCAATGGCAGCACTTTGAACAAGCTTTTAAGAAACACGTTAACTTGAAAATTTAAAATCTATTCATAGATATGAGACAAGAAACTGCATAATCAGACATTGTTTAATAGCTATTACAATATTATTGGACCAATAATATTGTTAACATACTATACGCAGGTACCGTCATGGAACTGCATCCTAATACAAATGCACCATTAAACCCCGGTGCCACTTTAAAGTTTTACGTGGAACAAGGAAGGTACATTAACCCTTCTGTGAATTTCATGACTCATTGATCTATCCACACGAAAGCCTAGGTAACTGCAATGTTTGACTTTTGTTCTACAGTTGTGCAAGTTAAATAAGTAGAATTTGGTTAGGTGTATTTTGGTGGAGAAGGTATGTAAAAGTGTAAATGTGTTTTGGATCTAAACTGATTTTGGTTTAAACAAACAAAAGAAAAAGACACTTGGAATCAGTCAATGGGCCACACTAAAGATATTACATAACTGAGGATAAAGAGGGAATCCTACAAGAGTAGATTATAGGTTAAAGATAGAAATAAGAGAGCTTCCATATCCCATATGTTCATGGATTTTGTGTGTGTGTGTGTGTGTTACGCCTGAAGGCTCTCAAGGTATTTTGGCTGAGAGACAAATAGCCTCTCTCTATATATACTGTGTTAAAGGTTAATCCACCTCATTCTGTTCTGCAAGACAGGCCCTCCTTTGTTTTGTTTTGCTTACCTTAGCTACACCCTTGAGGTTTTGTGCATATGTGTATGTGTGTGCGCTCACAAACAGTCTACACGCTGAAGATAGTATACTGGAGCCAAAAAGAAACCAAAAAGAAAACATGCAGGGCAAAGCTAGATTTGAATCCAGAAATCCAGGCCTGGAACAGGCATGTTATTAAACAGTAATAAATTATGACTAAGTGGCTCATTATCCATATCCAGGAACATTAGTGATATAAGGCTGGTACACATAATATCTTAAAGGGACTAATGACCATTCATTGAAGTGCCTCATATAAGCAGAATTCCTTCTGATTTCTATGGTAAATGAAATAAATTTTGTTGTGGCATGTTACCACTTGGAAGCATTAGTACCACCAAAAATCAGTCCTTTTTCTAACTTCCCATCTGGTGTCACTGTAATCTCTTCTTTTACTAACTAACATTGAAACAAGACCAGAAAATACCAACTTACTGTATTTCAAATGGTTAAAATTCTATCAAGAAATGCCAACATTTGACATATTACCAGCTATAACATTTGTCATTATTTGTCATCAAACAAGGTGGAAGGACACTGGTGCCATATTGGTATAAACAAACAACCATAACTTAGGGCAAGAAAAGTCAAGGACACCTAACGGGCAACCACAACCCAAAATAAAAGGGACCTAAACATGCAGCAAACAAATTCAACACTATAAGCAAGTTAAAAAAAATGCAAGTGTAAACAAATTATTAGGACATTCGGGTCATGGAGGAATATTTTAAACCTCTAAATCAGTTTTACACTTGCAGTTATTCATGAATTTATGGGAAACATAGTCAGGTCAAGTCCGTTTATTTATATCGCACATTTAAACACAGCAGATGTTGACCAAAGTGCTGCACAGCAAGCATGTGAGACATCGTTTAATCCATTATAATAAATTAGAAGTCACTCACCTCCCTTTAATTAGAAATCTGGTCGCTCCGTTAGTCCTCCGAGACATCATCATGGATCAGAGCACAACAGAGGTGAGAAGGTAATGACAAACTGTGCACAAATCTTTGTCTTTATCTTTGTTCTTACTATTACTAATTATTAACATTAATATTTCAATGTAATTACAGTATGGACTGACAGTAAAACATGTATGACCTGATTAGACCTAAGCAGAGCTTTTTGTACACAGCAGAAATACACCAGCAGCATGCTCTGGAGGAATCCAAGGACTCTGTAGCAGATTTGAATTTGTGAAAGTAGATGTTGAGCATAATTCAAAGATAACCTGTGGGGGTAGAAGGCTCTGCCTTTTCTGGCATATAATTTATACTTCAAACCTGTGCAAATAATTTTGAAATTTTTAACCCTTCACCCAAACTCATTCTCATGCTTTGCATCATCATATCATACTGTATGTCTTTCACCATCAAAATAAGTTAGCGGTCTTGGGAAGGCAATTAAGCTGTTCCATTAGAACAGATGTGTGTACCCCATCTCATGAGCACCACCTGGTATATATAGCAAACCCCCAGTGATGGAGAGAAGCTCAGCCTGCTTATGTTTCAGCGCCTGAAATACTTGCCAGACCTTCACAGTCAAAAGTCTTCTGGGATCACAACATGTAAACAAGTGTTGTTGTTGCTGCTGTTGTGTTCCCCAGTGTTGTTGTTTTATATCAAGCCAGCAACAGGAAGCTTTGAAGTGTGGATCTGATAATATGGAGTTTAAGTAGTAGCAAGACTGAATGTCAGGCGCCTTCACATAAACACACATACAAAATTACAGTCACAACTTGACATACACTCACACATAAACACAAGCATGCCAGTGCACCAACAACATAAACTCAATCACACATGCTGTGCACAGTGGGGGACTGAGTGAGACCAGATTGCATGTCAGACTGCTGAGCTCAGCGTGCAAATGATGCATACGTCACAGGGAATCAAAAATAATTGAACCAAAACAAACTTTTTCCTTTTTTTCTGGGAATATAGATTAAAATCTGTGATCCTAAAAATGCAACAACAGTATATGACTGACTGAAGATGAATAATTTAGGGATCCAAACTATAAAAACAGGTCCAGGAAGCTATAGGGAAAATTCAGGAAAGGGCAGAAAAGTAATAAAATCCATAAAAAAAAGTTATGGAATGAAGCTCAACCTTATTACCATCCAATATGGGAATGACCTCTGCCTGCTGAACTGCTGGGCCAGCATTATTATTTTAAAGAAAAATGAAGCTCTCACTTTGTGTTTGTGTGTGTGGCAGGTGGATTATGAGTGGGTGGAACTGTGTGTATTTATGCTGGGTGAGTGGGATTTGAAAGCCAAATGTTATTGCTTTCTCAACACACACCAGCTTCAAAGCATAAATACTGGACATCACCAGAGGCCATTACCACCTGTCTTGCACCCTCTTCACATTTTCTCATTCCAGTCCCAATTAATCCAAACCCGGATCCAGGGCTAGATTGATGAGGTGGATCCAACCCTGTTGGAGGCTCCTGCTGCAATACCAGAATATTGTTTCTCCTTTCCCTAAATGTTGCCAGGCCACCTGTCTGGTCCTCAGGTCCAAGGAATCCCAAACAAACCCTCCATCTCCAAACAGAGAATTTGTTAGACTGGTTAGAGCACTTTCCATCCATTCATTTTCTTCTGCTTATCCAATTCAAGGTTGTGGGGGTGGGGTGGTGGTGAGGCAGCCAGCTGTCAAAGGCCTAGAAGCAGGGTAGACCCTGGATAGGTTGCCAATCTGTCACGGGGCCAACACATAGAGACAAACAACTGTATACGGTCACATTTACACCTATGACCAATTTATTATCACCAGTTAACCTAACCCTGTGTGTGTCTTTGGGCTGTGGGAGGAAGCTGGAGTACCTGGAGAGAATCCATGCAGATATGCGGAGAACATGCAAACTCCATACTAAAGGCCCCAGGCTGGATTCAAACCCAGAACCTTCTTGCTGTAAGTTGACTGTGCTGACCACTGCACTGCCATGCCGCCCTAGAGCACTTTCTCTTCTTCTTATTATTATTCTGTGCTGTCGATTCTCATTTACTTCATTTTCTAATTACTGTAGCGGTCTGTTGGTCTGCCAGTTACTGTTATATCCATAAGTTTTTGGACAATAACATAATGATTGTAATTTTCCCACCACAATCATTTTTATTTTTAATTTTACATTGTTTCGCTATTTTTACAGGCTCAAAAGTAATTGAGAATTTTATTGATAACATTTTTGGTCAGGTCAGGTGTGGTTTTCATCCATCATTTTCTCTAAACGGCTTATCCAACTAATGCCAATAGGAGGCTGAAGCCTATCCCAGATGCCACAGGATGAGAGGCAGGTACATGGACAGGTTACCAATCCAACACAACCATTTGTACCAACATCTACACATAAAGCCATAGTGCTCTATATGGCAAGTGACAGTTTATACCAAGTATTAGTGAAACCATACCAATGCCATAAGGAATGCTCCAGGAAATCATTTCCATCATTCTCTATAAAAATCTACAACAGCTCCTCTTTGTGTGACAGATGAACACACCTGTCAGGACATAGGTTTCCACACACTGCTGTTTCTTAGATTTGAGAGTACATATTATTTATTAATGCCATGTGTACTACTCTTTTGTACAATCTGTCTTATTTTTTATTTTTCTTTAATTTAATTTAATTTTTATTTTCTTAAATTTTATTATTGTTGTATAAAAATGTTTTTTGCAATTATAAGGCCTTCACTGTGGTAGTTTTTTTTTTTTTAAATGTTGTTTTTATTGTAGATTATACTATTTTTATTCTTTATCCCACTGCTGTAACACAGTAATCTATCTATCTATCTA
>VUQS01034073.1:0-15228 GCA_015108495.1 Heterochromis multidens
TAAAATGTAGGGAGTAAAAGTAAAAAGTTGTTCGAAAAATAAATACTCAAGTACAGATACCTAAAAATTCTACTTAAGTACAGTAACAAAGTATTTGTACTTCGTTACTTCCCACCTCTGAAAACAGACAACAGATATTATAGAGTGATAAATCCAAATTTGAAATTTCTGGGTTCAAATGGTCATCAATATCTACAGAGGAGGTCAGGGAAGAGACATAACAGTGTCTACAGCCGTCTGTAAAACACAGCTGAGGCTCTATCATGGTTTGGGGCTGCATGTCAGCCAGTGGTGTTGGGGATCTTGTCAAAATTTATGGAATTATGAACGCAGAAAAGTACCATTAGATTTTGATCCACCATGTAATACCATCTGGAAAGTGTCTGATTGGGAGCAGCTTCACTTTTCAGCATGACAATGATCCCAAACACACTGCCAATGCACAGTGGAACACTATCAGTCATGGATTGGCCTCCCCAGAGCCAAGACCTCAACATTAATAATGTAGTGTGGGATCATCTTGACAGAGAACAGTAAAAAAGGCAGCCAACATCCAAAGAAGAGCTTTGAATGTCCTTCAAGAAGCCTGGAGAACTATTCCTGAAGCAAGTAGAAGAAAGCTGCCTAAGAGAGTTCAGACTGTGTTGAAGAATAAAGGTGGTCATACCAAATATTGACTTTCAAGCTTGTTAGAATTGTACAAACTTTGTTTTTGCCTTATATACTGTATTTCCATGGATGTTTGCACGTTTCATTAAAACACCGCACCCATTTTCCATTTTCCTAGCAAAATATAAAGAAATGAGGGGTGTACTTTTACAAGACTTTTACACAGTGTAAACTATCTAATCAGTTGTAGTCTCTTGTACCACTTTAAAGCCTGCTTTTTCACTGTTGCACTGAAGCACATGTTACAATCTTGTTCTGTTTTTATCAGTTGGATGCTTTGCTGCAATTTTGCTGGTGTCTTTGTGTTTTTTCTGAGATAAACTGAGAAAAAATCCCCCTCAAGGTTGTTGATGAAATTTAATGTAGATGGAACACTTTGTCATAGGCTGTTAAGCCTTAAGTAATTAAGGAGTTTATCACATTCACTGTATGTGGTTGTTTCATAAGATTTAAAGATAAAACTGATTTAAAGTGTGTGAAAACTGAGAGCAAATAAAATTGGTTTCAGTGTGATCTGAACTGATCATCTCACCAAGGTAAAGATAATGTCAAAATCCAAACAATATTAATATTAGCATCATATACTATCTACCAAACCCTGCATCACCACAAAGTCACACACTGACACATATCAACAGCCGCAGACAAACACAAGGTGGCTTCAGTGGAGCCAAATTGGCGGGTAATACTTCTACTGTGCTCTGTGCTGGCTGAAGCGACAGTGAAATAACAGGGTGGCTGAGTGGGTGAGAGAGAGGGATAAGAGGGTTTTAGGCAAAGGTAGACTGATTGAGGTGGGAGGTTGAGACAGGGGGATGAGATGAGAGAGCCAAGAGAGTCTGAAAAAAAAAAGATGATGGTGGTGAAAGGGGGATGAGAGGCTGTTAGTATGGCGGGGAGCTGGTGGAATCGAGTGTTGGGCCACAGGTAGACAGATGAATGATGTGTGCCGAGGTGGAAGGAGACACGAGAGGTAAAGAGGTGTAGTGGTGCTGATAGGTCCTCAGGGGCTGATAGAGATAGATGTTGTGTCAGTTCAAAGTAGGCCAGATGTGAACAGACCCGATTTGTTGTCAGTAACGACATGGCTGCAAGACTATCCGGAGAGAGCCATTGACGAGGTTATTGTCTGTGTTATAGTGTGTTTGGGGGTGACCAAACCACTGTCTCTAAAAAATGATGGGGGCCATTTTTCCAGGAAAATTGGTAGTTTGCCACTGTTTTGATAAGGAAGCTAAAATACTGTATGCTTGCTCTATTTAATTAGCCTACAAAATAAAAGTTGCTTGTAGAATATGGGAATTATCCTCATTATCCAAACTGTTGTGGTTTGGGATATATTTTTGTAAAAGAACAAAACTAATTTGCACACAAACTGAGATTATCCATATTGATGTAATACTTTGAGTTGTTTACACACGACTCACAGGATCCTGTCTGTCCCAGTAATCCAAGTTTACCAGATTGGCTTGAAAATGGCTATTAACCCAGATATGTAAATGGAGTTCTTTGCTAATTCTACTTCTGAGCTCAGTGAAACAAAAACAGCATGATTAAGCTTTAAATATTACAAGTATGCCAATGCAAGTTTACTCATATTATTGAATATGATTAAAGATTTCAGAGTAACGCAAAAGAGAGTTAATAATACGCAACGCAACACTGTTATCACTTAGTTTACTGCTGAAGCTATAGTACTACCCTAATCATTACCAGCGAGCAAGGGCGAGGCTTTGGCATAACAACAAAACAGGTAAGGGGTAGATTAGTGGGTACCATGGGAGCACAAGAAAGAGAAAATTTAAAATTAAGGGAATAGATGGTATTGAGACAAAGGGGGAAAAAACATCAAAGTATAAACCTGTCAGAGATAATGTAATGAAAGATGTTAGCAGCAGAGGAATGGGCAGCACAGATTGGGGCCTGAGGGAGGTGGGGGAGGGGAACAGCAGGATTTGGAAGGGGAAGTTATCTTAGTGCATCTGTGCACCTGAGTCAATAGCAGGGCAAGCAAACAAAGTTTAGCTTGAAGGAGACACAGGAGATAATGTACTGCAGCGAGTGATAGGGGTATGGTATGCTCAGGAAGAATGTGACAGACAAACATCAGCTCACTGTGCCGGGTCTCGGGCCAACATAGGCCACAAACCACCAAAACAATACAGTATAGTTCTGGGGAACTTAAACCTATATGCTGTTGAAAGGAATTAGGAGAAGAGATAGTCATTTTTAATCAAATATAACATAAAAATGAAACACAGTTATTCAGTTATATAACTGACACCTCAATTTGCAGTCTGAATCAAAGAAAGTTTGGCGATAGTACACATTTGCATCGCACATACTAAAATTTTCACATGATCTCATTTGCTTATCGAATTTAGCACAAGAGAAACTGCGGTGTCTTCTTCCATTTGTTCATCTCGCACAGAAACATAAACATAACTTGTGTGGCAGTAAAGTGTGAAAAATTCAGAGAATGACACAGGGAACCAACGCCCAGTTCTGCAAATTTCACCAGCTGAAAACCACACACACCAGTAATTCTAGCACACAATAGGTCAGTTTCCCACGCACAGAAAGGTGTTGACTAAAGTAAGTCTAGGGCTGAAACTAATGGTTATATATATACTGATTTTTTTTTTCCAATTAACAGATCTAAATTTAGTCATAAACATCATAAAGGCTGGTAAACCATAGTTGGCTTGTTAGAACAAGAATGCTCAAGCTACTACACTCTGATTTGAGCCAATGATGATGAGATATCTTGTGGCAACCACAAGACTGCTGTTGAGACGAGGATATCAACGACATGTCAGTTACAGGACATCTCTTCGGAGGATGGGGTTGGATCTAGGTCAATGGGTCCATTTCCTTGGAGTTGATCTCTTGGGCAGGCTCAAGCTAGGGGGTTATTGTTCGGGCTCTGAGTGGCTACAGTGAATAGAGCCTCCCCTCTTAGTGCATTAGTGACCTGTATAAGCTCCACACGACCAACATCTGAGTGCCAGCCTGAGGGGAGACAACAAAGACAACCTGACATCACACAGGCACATATGCACACACATTCACGTGCCTAAAAGCTAACACACCACAGGACAATAACAAAATCACACAGTATGAAAGAGACCTCATAAAGCACTCACCACAGCTTTTTTTTTTATCCTCAAAGAAACTCACTCTAAAGAACAAAGAAAAGTCATACAGCTTTGCCCGTAAGCCCTCACCCTTACTTTTGTCGTTCTCACACACCCATCATATGTATACATACATATTCGCACACACTTACAAATGCACACACAGGCTTTTCAGACCGCCTTGCAATATCCCACTGCATCACTTCCAGGTCAACAAGCAGGAACGTAAAGTGCGACTGTGTGATGAGAACTGAGTCGCCTGCCAGCTCTTATGAGGGGGCTGAGGAGAAAGATGGGGCAGAAGAAGGAATAAAGAGAAGAGACAATGGCTAAGTGGCCTGTTTCCTGTGCTTTAATTATACAGCCAGTGAGTATGAAGTTAGACAGAGAAACAGATTCAAAACAGCAGTGTAAAGATTTCCAATCAGAGATAAAAAAAAAAAAAAAAAGATCCCAGGAAGGCCAAATATCTCCCAGTGCAAACAAAGCATAAACACAATCTTTGAAGCCGTTCTTTGCGCTCCTGCAGTAATACTAGCCCTAAATCCCTACTCAGCACTTCACACATACGTGCATTTCCTCTCTCACACTCTGAAGTCTTTTAAAGCATTTTCCTGTTCAGGTTGTTTCCTTTTTCCATGAAACCACACACTTTCAGACTATATTCTTTGGAATGACAGATATCATCTCGCACTGCACACATCCTGTGTAGATTGATCACTCAATATACAAAATTATACATGTTATGAATTGAGGTCACCCTAGAAAATAAAATCTAACAGCTAAAATAGATTCATACATAGGCAGATGCATTTCAACCTCATCAGCTGGTAGCCAGAGCTGATGTGTGGGCTAGAACACCACACTGATCAGAGATAATGGGCAGACACGACAAGGATGGTAATGCTGTCACACTGAGAGAGGAAGGACTGAAACACTTTATGATGGAGCAAGAGACGGAAAGAGGGAGACAAAGAGAAAAGAAAGCAAGGGAGAATGAGGGAGGGTGCAAAGGAAGGAAGGAAGGAGGAAACTCCCAATTCATCAGCAGACAGAGCAGACAAAAGGGAGGAAATGATGAGGGCACATGCCAGCTCATGTCAACTGTGAGACACCCCTCCCCTGCCTAGACCCCTTTACAAATTACAGGCATCTCATCTGCTCCTGCTTCTCCTTTTCCATCTTCGTTTTTACTTCTCATCAGGGGGTTAATGTTAAGGAGTCTGGCACAATGTTCTCCACCTGATCTGCACTCTTTAGGTAACAACAAAGTAGCCCTGCTCAACCAGACCAGTGACATTGCATAACGGAAAAGCAAAGACGTTAGTGTGACATAATGTTGGCACTGACTCACTCAGTTGCACTTAACTTTCATAATTTCCAAATATTTCACAAGTGTCCAGAAACATCCAGATGTGTATGCAGTATTTGTACCATCTGAATGATTTCCAAACTATTTGACTTTAATATGGAACCATGTGTGACCTATCGTCCCTCACTGCACGGTTTATTAGATTATGAGATTTTATCCTATTTTACTTGAATTGTTTTTATGAAACAGAACGGAGGAGGTTAAATTATCCAGAAACAAGACTTGGGGGAACATCAGAAGAATACATAATGTTTTTTGTTGCATAAACATGTTTTTCCTCCTATTCTGTAGCTCATCTTACAAACCCACAGATTCATCTCATCCACTTGGTCTTGACCCCCTCAGCTTTAGAGCTACTACCTTTTTGTTATTATCTGCACTGCAAAGGGATTCCCTCTGCTTTTGCACGCAGCCATAACTGAACCAGCACCGTAATTAAAGAAACCCAGTGAAACCAGAGAAGAGAAAAAAAAAGCATTTTAGTTTCACTCCGCCCTCAGCTGTCAGTTTTGTCTTGCTTTTCACAAAACAGATTTCAGTGATATTTGTCTTCTTACTGGGCTCCAAATGACAGCAACAGAGAGTAAGAAACATGAACACACACAGAAGACACACAGACACAGAACCCAGAGGCACACAGTCAAACACAAACATTTAAACAGCTAGATTGCATGTGGGGATGTGGTGGGGATGGTGGAGGGAGCATAAGCTCCACATTTGCTTAACAGCAGAAATGAGTGGACCACTGAGGAAGAGGGATGAAGTGTTACAAAAGGCAACATATAGAAAATGAGAGACATATAAGGATCATTCCTGCATCATCTTTTTATTATGTCGGCTACAAACTGCATCTTATGTATTATATCTGTAACCATTAGTTTTATTCACTGTAGTAGACCACATTGTGAAAGTACTTGGACAAACCGTTGTCATTTTTGTTGCTGATGGTGAAGAAAAAAATATATTTATTATTTAATGCACGCAGACAGCTGAGCTTTACGTGAACAGATCAAAGGATATTGTTGATTTGGTGACTCTTATTTATTGCTCAAATTATATCTACCAGTGTATTTATAAAGACTATATATTAATGTCATCTCATGTGAGGGGACAAGAGTTTGAGGGGAATATTTGAAAACAATATTCTCTTCCTTCTCATTGTTAAGACTTGTTTTTTGATTAGGGTTAAAGCAAAGCTTATCCATGTTGTGGTTAAATTCAATGTTCTTCTGTGAGAATACGACCTGAGCATGGGTGTAAATATAACACCTATATGGGCCTTAACAGTGAGCTGATAGCGCATGAGAGCAAGTGTATCAATCTGGGTCAGTATGTACACCTTAACAAACACACACACATACACCTAGAGGGTTCACTTAACCAAATCCCATCCCCCCCATCATGCTCACACAGTTATTAGCTTACAGTACACACAGCACATGGTTGTGTGGACATAGTAAATGGACACACATGCACAAAAAACCTGGATAAGCAGTAGTAACAGTGAATGGGATAATGCCCCCCCCCCAGTGCTGCCAGCTTTCACGAAGTCTTTGTCAGTTTTGTAAAAAATAAATAAATAAATAAAAGTGTGCGCATACACACACATATATGTACACACACACACACACACACAGACACACACACACACCAGTTTTTATCTGTCACTATAAATCCTTTCACGGATCACTTCCTCAAAACACCCTGCCAATATTCAACTTCCTCATGGCAACTGAGGCAGTGAATTGTGGCAAGAAGGCAAGAAAGATAAGGTGAAGAAAACACAAGAAAGAGATAGACTGAGAGAACTAACTATTCTTCTTCTGAAAGAAAGAGAAGTAAATATTAACAGAATGAACACAGTTCTACACTCAGTTACAAGGCAGAGCAGACAAATGTTTTTGCTTTAGAGCTCTTTGTTTTACAGTTACAGAGTCAAAAATGTGTTGTGACAGCTCTTATCGGGATTCTGTGGAAGAGCAGCGTATAACAGTCTCTTTAAAAGTTTTGGCTACTGAACCGTAATGATTTGACTTTTTATAACAGGGATATCTTTTTGGGTAAGCTGTTTGCTTGGCTTATTAAACAATTAGATTTGTCATGCCACAGCAATATCAAACCCTGTACTGTAAATAATATCATAGGGAGTGAGGAGTTTGCTTTGCCTTTATGATTCTAGGTCGCTAAACAACAAAATGAAAGCAAAGTCAATTTATTCCTCAGCTGATCTCTGCTGAATTTCTAATAATTGGTGTTACGAAAAATCTCTAAAAATACTTAATGGACCAAGCCAAACACCAAAGATTTTTTTTTCCCTTTTCAGCAAAGAAGAGTGATTGTAAGGGTGGAGGAAAGGACAGTAGAGACTACTTGCCCTTTGATCCACCATAATTCTTTTGCTGTCTGGATGCCGGCACAGCTGAGACCTTACACCTCCTCGAATACACACACATTTGAGTGACAGATGGTAAAAATGTTGGCAGTGTTCAGTATAAAAATAAAAGTGGATACTCTTGTATTTCCCTTTGCAACTTGTCCCTACTTTTTATTATGTATTGCTGGCTACTGTCACTCTGCTAAATCTTCAGTACCATTCTGCCTTTAACTGCTGTTCCCTCAAGACTTCCAGTATCTCTAAAGTCACCCTCAGTCTCATCCTCTACTTCACTCTTTAGCTTTTTCTTCTCTCCTCTATTAATATTCCCACACATATGCATGCACAGAGCAGGCTAATGTCTTTATCAGATCCAAATCTGTCTCTTTCTTCATTTTGCATTGTGAACCTTTGATTGCATAACCAGAAATGCTGAGGACTGACTACTTTCTTCATCTCTTCAGAGAGCAGAGGCTAACAAGCTTTTGACAGGCCATAATTACTGTAAGCACCACTTGATCTTTTGATCTAGAAATGAGAGTAATCTCACTTTTATCTTAAGTAATTTCATAACTCTGAATATGAGATTTGTTACAGTATGTTAAAGCACACAATCAAATACAGGCACTGATATAACATGCCTCACTGTGTTTCTTCCACTCTTACAGAACAAACTGCACAGCTCAAAGGGCAATGTCAGGTGCTGTGGGTTCAGAGGACTGTTAAGGTATTTTATCATCATTAAATTAGCCCGACTGGGAAACTAGGCAAAGTCCCAACTCAGAGCATTAATGATTGATAAACTCCTTTCATCGTCACACATACAATGGCCATGGAGGACGACTATTTAAAGAAAATGTTTACAGGGCTTTTTGTGCAGTTCTCGTGTATTTATATTATTTTTTGTGTGAAAAGGAGCCTAAAGAGTGAGCTATGAAAAGAAAGAAAAGCCACCCCCAAACAGTAGTATACTGTACCAGCAGAGAAGAGTAGTCACACAATGTGTTATACTGCATGGCATCTTGATTCACACACACACACACACACAGGTATGACAAAAATCTTAAACTCTTGATAAAGATGCACAGATGTTACGCACAGTTAGTAACTTATATAATACCAAATAACACAAAGACAGTCACCATAGGCAACTGTTTCTTTTTCTATCTCTCACAGAGCTCACCAAACGTCTTCAAAATAAGAAACATATCTCTTTACCTTTACTTAAGCTCCAAGTGTTCCCCGTGTGTGTTACAGTTAATCCCCTATACTGGTTAAAACACGGTCAGTGTGCGTCCTCTTCAAGAGAACAGAGGGAAATCCTTGCATCAGTGAAACGTCTCCCGGACTCCAGCGCAGCTTTTTACGCACACACACGTACACACACATTAGCTCGCATACTCGCACATGCTGCCTTTTGCGTGCCTACACCAGACTGAAGGCTTAGTAAAGGGTGTGTGTGCACTGCCTCAGTGTAAGCCCGCCCCTTTTTCTCTGGTTTCCCCCTTTTTCTCTCCCACATGCGCTCCAACCCAGCCCTCCTTCTCTCTTCTCTCATCTCCAGCTCACTCGCTCTTTCTCTCGCTCCAATTTCACCTCCTCTGGCTTGCCAATTGACTGCCAGCATGTGTGCTGGGTCTGTGCCTCTAAGCCTTAAAATGTCCCAGTCCTCTTTTTAATTGCTGGCTCTCTGGCCTCAAGTTCTACACACAAACAAAGGCACAGGGATAGAGTGGACAAGCATGGGCACGCACAAACAGAAGAAAACAAGTATAGAAACCAACATATTTGCCTGCAAGGAAAGATAGTCTGATACACTAAGGAAAGATAATAGAAAACCCAAACCAGAATACTACTGATAGAAAGTTAGCAGGAAATACTTATCAGCTAGATAACTTGTAAAAAATGAAATACCCTGGAAGGCAGATGTGGTTTTGAACAGAAAGGTGAAGAAGTTGCGTGATGGAGTACATGAAAAATCCATCTCTCTCTCTCTTGGAAACCTTTCATACAAGCCGCTGTTGCTCATGTTATGCTTCTGCTGCAAACTTGTCTTTTCTCCCATCCATCCTTTATTTAGTATTTTATAACCCAGCAGGCATTCTTATCAGAAGCATCAAATAAAAAACTCTCCTTTTATATTTTTGACTATTTTCTCCCATGTTTCGAATATCAAGAAATTACCACCTGTAGGCTTGAAACATGGTGCTAAACCTTTGCAGCCGTCTGTAATAAGTTGTCAGCTTGGATTCACAACATCTACAATGGATCCTCAAAGCCCTAAAGAAATCAAGACACTTACAGCAAACCACTCCTGCAAGACTACATTGTTGACCATTTTTAGTATGTACAGCATATATGAATGTACACACACACACACACATATATTTATATATAGGATCAACACAATTACTGGATGAAAGAATAATAAACTATCTGATTGTTAATGAATCATTCATCAGTACTTTCTTATTAAATCATTATGCACAACCTAATAAGAGAAAATGATTATTATCTAAAGACATACTATGTAAGATGCTATATAAGAAAATTTATTGTATTATTTAATATTATTGTATTATTTAATATTGGTATTTTAACTTGTTAATTACTTTCTTACTGTCCTGCAGCAACTGTAACCACACAATTTCCTCAGGGATTAATAAAGTATTCTGATTCTGATTCTGATTCTGAAAATCATTAGATAATAAGTGGCTCTTTGTTATCTTTTAAATCAATCTAACTCCTCACTGTATTCATGAGCTGCTACTGATTACCTCTCCAGCAAAAACTGAGTGTCAAAAAACAGTAAAAGTTCATTCACCACTCTTTTTTGTGTCACTTTAAGTAATGAAACATTATTTGTTAGTTTCTCATTATTTGAGTATTAAAAAAAGACCAGCTGCCTTTGGAGTCATCTGTAATGAGTGGTTACTGTTTTGTACCACTTAGTTTTTATTGCAGAGTTAATCAAGAATGACTCATTTAGAAAATGTGGCATTAGATTGATTAGAGATATTTTAAACTAATGGTTCATTAATAGCATCTTCTAGGCAGTTCTTCAGCAAACAATAATTATCTATAAGTACGTCCTGGATCAGGAGTTATTTGAGAAATGCTGATGAACAACATATAGACAATGAGTTCATTCCCAATTGGTTACTCACTTGGTCTTTAGTAACTAATACTTTTTGCTTTTTCACCTAATTTGTTTAATTCAGAAGGTTCAAACAGGAGTGTCGAGATCAAAGGGCAGGAAATGCAGAAAAATTATCATTTGGGCTTTTACTCAGCTGAAACTCAGCACACTGGAGATCTTTAGAAATCAAGAAAGAAAGAAATATCCTTCAGGCATTTTTTTCAAAAGGAACATTTTTGATTTGTCAGTTGTGCGGGAAATTCAGTGGGGAGTTTCGCCCAAATCTATTGAAAGTTTTCCATCTCAAAATATGCACAGCGTCTCTGTAAACCAACAATAAATAACGTTATCTCTCTCTGAACATAATTTGTTCTTTATCCTCTGACAAAAGAGCTTTCAGATTTCTTAGAGCATTAAATCAATCACCGAAAGGCAAGTTTATGAGGAAAAACAACAGTTATATAATAGGTCAATGATCCCTGTTTTCTTTGTCTGCTGCACTGTGAAGATACTGAAATAACTGGTGTTTAGGTGTCTAACGTTTATAGAGGCAAACATGTCTGGACAAAGGCCAGGAAAGGTAACAGATCTATCCAACAAAAGGACCTCATACAGTCTCCACAGAGGAAAGAGGGGAGACAGTCACAAGCACAGAGTCATTATGTGACGGTGCACAAACAACACACACACATGCATTCACAGCATTTCCCCCTCCCAGGCACATGGTGACATTTCAGCACCTTACTGAGACTGTCCCACTGCTGTGCCTCTTGCATAACATAATTCCTTTGTGTAGGACTGTGTGCTTGTACCTCCACATATGTATCTGTCTCCCAGCGCCTGTCTATGCATCAGACCTGATTATCTTCCCAGTCAGTTTTGTTGTGCTGTGAACTGGCTGAGACAGGAAATAGTCAGTCCTGGAGGATGAACAGAAACCAGTTCCCACACTCCTACCCAAACACTTCTTTATTGGACTGTAATGCAATTATCCAAGGAGTGGGGAGAAATTAGTTAGCAGTTTAATG
This sequence comes from Heterochromis multidens, assembly GCA_015108495.1. NCBI lineage: Eukaryota > Metazoa > Chordata > Actinopteri > Cichliformes > Cichlidae > Heterochromis > Heterochromis multidens. The sequence continues at coordinate 11,720 of VUQS01034073.1, forward strand.
ATAACTCAGAGTGATGTACTATATGCGATGGCATGTTTGAACAAGCAGAGAACAGTGGAGGTAAAAACAACAACTGCAGGTGGACAATGTTATGTAAGTAGAGAAGGAGGGCTACAAAAACATCAGGATGTTGGGGTGTCTTTATGTTTGTTGTTTTGCTCTGTCTGCACTCATCATTTGGTGGGCTGCTTGTGCAATAAGAACACACAGATAGTTTTCTATTAGCTGTGTGTCAGCACTTAGGATAGTGCAGAGTAAATGCTTCCACTCACCCCCAGACGGTCATGGCTGGGGGTGAGGCTGCCCCTTCCTGAGCCTGGTAGGAGGTTTCTTCCTGTTAAAAGGGAGTTTTTCCTTCCCACTGTTGCCAAGTACTTGCTCATAGGGGATCGTCTGATTGTTGGGGTTTTCTCTGTATTATTGTAGGGTCTTTACCTTACAATATAAAGCACCTTGAGGCGACTGTTGTTGTGATTTGGTGCTATGTAAATAAAATTGAATTGACTTGAATATCAAAGCCCATTGACCAGTTGAGTTTTCTACTGAATAAACATTGGCAGCAGCACCACTACACAAGTGTATCTGCCCCCCCCCTTTTCCAGCCCGCCTGAGCTGGCCTTTCAGCACAATAGACTCCACCTTTTGATCCTTATCAGATGTCATCACAGTGTGTATGTGTGGGTGGCAATATCAGTTAAGAGCTGACGGGATGAGATTGGTTTCCAATTTCATGGATCCTGCCATCTCTGTTGCCAAACATATCATATTGAAATTCATGAACATACTGTATTGGAAAGGGAACAAAAAATATGCACATCCCCACCCCCACCCCGCCAACATCCACCGTGCCAGATTTGATAAAATCGTTATCATCAGCCATGCGAGTAGAACTGATGAATAATGTATGTATTGCTGGTCCACAATAGTACATTCCTTCTGGCCTTCTACCTTTCTCTTAGAGTCATATTAGCTACTGGTTGCTCTTTCCACTGCTTAGGGTCATAATAGCTAGTCCCTGCCTACCACTATTACATTTTCCATTAGCAGGGGACACCACTATAAAGACATATGCAGAGCCGTATGTGGACAAAGTATATGTTGAACACATAGGCACGTGGACACACTCCAGACTGAAAAACAAATTGGACACCTATGCAGGAAGACACAACTGCACTTATTAATAGTGACAACAGATTTGACTGACAGGATTTTAAACTAAAGTATAAGTCAGCACCAGTAGTTAGACCGCATCCTTCCATAGCGATCAACACTATGTTGCAAAGGCAGAATGCATGGTTAGGTGCTTGATTTTACAAACCTGTGGCAATGTGACTGTAAACACCTGAATCCAAAGTTAATTGTCCATACAGTGTATGCTGGATAGCTTGGGTTTGATCAAAAAATGTGATATTAGTTATTGCATTCGTCTAGTATAACATGGTAATACACACCCCAACATATAACCACATATGCACATGGAGAATGCCTGAACTTTATTGGATTTGTCTCAGTTTCTTGATAAATGTCCTTGTCTCAACCAATAAAATAAATGTTTATTCATTTAGTTCCACAAAGACACAACAAAGATCTACAGTACTGGACATGATGCACCTATGCTTGCAATTCTATTTCAGATGCTGCAAGTGAATTAATTCTAGTTTACTGCTATCAGCCTCCTAATAGCCCTTAGTAGTAGATGAACAAAAAAAGCAAATATACAGCAAAGTTGATGTTAACAATTACTAATGGAATAGCTGGTTATTTTCCTTAGACTGCAAGGTCACACAATACCACATTAGCCTAAAGCTTTGAGTCTATGATGAATATTCATGTGGGAGGGGTTAGTTCATTACCTGCAGTGTGGTTATCGAACAGGAACATTGTAACACTGTTCTTTTTATTCTAGTCACTCTCATGTTACTGCTCATAAAATACTGCTGCACTCACATGCTTTGTTAAAAGGCTTTTAAAGCAGAGACAAACACGACCTTAAGCCCATGTGGTCTAAAAGAATGGAGTTAGTCATTTACATCATTACTGTGTCAGATTCAGAACTGTGCTGTTGTCACAGTGCAGTTAACTCTGACACACATACATTAGAGAATATCTTATTCAGAAGTTATAACTGAGATTCCAAGAAGCTGAGTTAGGCAACTTTGGATCACCCAAGACTAGTAGTGTCCCCATATTAATTCTTTGTAAGTTAGGTGGATGTTAGCAGTATAATCATATTTAGAGTAAAGACCCAATAATAGAGTTATAACAATTGTTTCATCAGTTAGCACAGATACTTATTGCTAGTTTATATACACTACTGTGTAAAAGTCTTGAGATAGCCCTCATTTCTTTATATTTTGCTTCCAAAAGCCAGACTGTTGCAACACATCAATTTTTCCCATTTCCCAAAAAACACCAAAGATAATAATAATAATAATAATAAATTTTATTTATAAATGCACTTTACATTTTTTAAATCTTAAAGTGCTACAAAACACCATAAAACATATAATTAAAAGGTAGTTGACAGAACTAAATTAAATAACAAATTAGATAACACAGTTTGTCAGGAATAGAACAGTATTGTTGTGCCAACAAGGTGATTCCCAAAGAGCTACTAGCCGAAAACTTGACGTATCTCGGCGTGGTGTCCTTAAAAACATTTGAGGCAACTGGACAAGTGGAGGACAAAAGAAGAAGTGGCAGGCCTAAAAACTATCTACAGCAGATGAACAGTATCTGAAAGTCATGTCCTTAAAAAAATAGGAAAAAAATCCAGTAAAGACCTGACACAGGATCTGAAAGGTGCATCTGGCCCTTCGGCTGATCCGTCTACTGTTCGTTGAAGCCTCATCAGAAATGAGGCTCATTGGAATGAGCCTGGATGGCTTTCAAGAAGTCATTCTTCTGGAAGGGAAACAGCAAGAAAAGGCTGAGGTATGCCAAATTACACAAGAACTGAACTGAAAATCAGTGGCAACAGGTCTTATAGAGTGATAAATCCAAATTTGAAATTTCTGGGTTCAAATCTTCATCAATACAGTGGGGCAAAAAAGTATTTAGTCAGCCACCAATTGTGCAAGTTCTCCCACTTAAAAAGATGAGAGAGGCCTGTAATTTTCATCATAGATATACCTCAACTATGAGAGATAAAATGAGGAAAGAAAATCCAGAAAATCACATTGTCTGATTTTTAAAGAACTTATTTGCAAATTATGGTGGAAAATAAGTATTTGGTCACCTACAAACAAGCAAGATTTCTGGCTCTCACAGACCTGTAACTTCTTCTGTAAGAGGCTCCTCTGTCCTCCAGTCGTCACCTGTATTGATGGCACCTGTTTGAACTCATTATCAGTATAAAAGACACCTGTCCACAACCTCAGACAGTCACACTCCAAACTCCACTATGGCCAAGACCAAAGAGCTGTCAAAGGACACCAGAAACAAAATTGTAGACCTGCACCAGGCTGGGAAGACTGAATCTGCAATAGGTAAGAAGGTAAGAATTTATT
>VUQS01034074.1:0-14904 GCA_015108495.1 Heterochromis multidens
AGCAGTTTTGCCTTGAGGAATGGGCAAGAATCCCAGTGGTAAGATGTGGCAAGCTCATAGAGATTTATCCAAAGTGACTTGCAGCTGTAATTGCAGCAAAAGGTGGCTCTACAAAGTCCTGATGTTGGGGGGCTGAATACTTATGCACATGCCAATCTTCAGATTTTAATTTATTAAAAATTCATTTTTCTATATTTTTTTCTCATTTCACTTCACCAACATAGCCTAGTTTGTGCAGATCCATCACATGAAATGTCACTGCGAAACATGTTGATTCCAGGTTGTGAGGCAAAAAAACCTGACGAATGCCAAGGGGGATGAATACTTTCACAAGGCACTGTATATACTTAATTCAATAATTCAGACAACTGTAAAAGAAATCTTGTCAGTCCAATGAGTCATTATCATTATCTTTATAGGATTTCAATTTTGAATAGAAAGAATAGATCATATACACAAAGCTGAAATATAATTTACCTAAGCCACAGCCAGCTTACAGCACCTGGTATTCCCAGGCCCGACCCTGCTAAGCTTCAGAAATCAGACGAGATTGGGTGTGCTCAGGGTAGTATGGCCGTAAGCTAACAAGCATTAAAGGGTTATAGTTAATTAAGTGTCTCCACCATCAGCCATCTGTAGCCTCAAAATGGGAAAAAGAAATTTCCTTCCAGTTGGGCGAAGAAATGAAGGTCTTTCAATGCAGGAAACTGTCAAAAAAAAAAAAAGACCAGAAGATTTCAAACAAACGTATGAACTACTCCACCAGCGAGAGGAGAACTACGTCAAAGTCTCTAGTTTGAGAAACAGATGGCTCATAGGTCCTCAACTGGCAGCTTTATTCCAATAAGGAGAGATCACTTGGAAGAAAAGAACAATTTATTGCAAAATTGAAGCATTGTGAAGCAACATCACAGGGTAAAATCCTAGATAAAGGCAGGATATAGTTACAGACCCCCTGGAGTGTAGAATCTGGTGATGGAAAAGAGTAAGCAGATGGCGATGATGGAGACTTTGAATGAGATGCCCTGGGCAACCTGGATGAGGTGGAGATGGGGAGGAGAAGAACTCCACAGCAAACTGCCTGAAAGGGAGAGTGACAGATCTCAGTGAATTTGAAGAATAGGGACTGGGGGCTGATTGGCTCCAAGAACACGTGAAGATGGATTATGGGACAAGAGTAGTGACACTGAAACTTTGACTGAGGTGTGACAGAGAGAGAAAATGGAAGCGGCAAAGAAAATAGAGAAGCAAAAGCAGTACATACCATCAAAAGGAACAGATACAAAACGTGAGAACAGATTTTCCAAACTGAACTAATTCTCAACCATAATGAGCTGGTATGAGAACAGCTTGAACTTGTGGTAAGGCATCTGACCAGGATGCTTCCCGGTCGCCTCCTAGGTGAGGTGTTCAGGGCATCTCCCACTGAATGAAGGCAGACCCAAGATATGCTGGAGAGATTACATCTCTCAGCTGACTTGGGAATGCCTTGTGTCCTCCTGGAAGAGCTGGAGGAGGTGGCCAGGACGAAGGAGGTCCGGGCATCTCTCTGCTCCACAAAGATCCAAATGGAAGATCATCTGACATAAAGTTAAGAACAAAGTTATTATTTCAACTAACAATTATTTCTGTCTCTGTTGAGTTTTAAATAGATTTTCTAACAATTTTTACATTTGTTTGATTAATAAAAGTATGGGTTTTTATGAAGTCTAGGTGAAACTCCAAGTGATCATCATGAACCTGCTTGTCACATGCCATGAGACTAAGAATGAAACAGCTCTACAAATGACAGAAAACCAAAGTCAGTCCTCTGATCATTAAACAGGCGAGTTTTACGCTTAAAATAATCTTTAGTTCATTAACAAAATGCTTGCATAAGTGATTTGAATTTTACTAACATAGCCAAGCTGAAAAATACTGTCAATAAATTGATTAATTTACGGGTCATAAGTTTGTTGCTAAAGGTTATTACATGAGGCCGTTTCAGATACACTCAGTCCAACAAGGACCTAATTAAAGTAGCTACATCAGCACACGTAGGCTCTCTCCCCTGTGACACTGGCATAAACAACTTAAGCACCTAATTATACAACAACAAATGATTCCCCAGTGAGGATATGTGAGCCATACAGTGTTAGTCGTCATATTTATGGAAGCACAACTTTTTGATGGCATTTACTTGCACTGCCACCTGTCCCTATAGAGATCAATACAGTAATGAAACTCAGTGGTGAGAAGGCACACCATAATACAGCTTTGCCTTTTATTTTATCCCCCTACACTTCATAACATAGTTGCCAGCATAAGTCAGCCATGACAGTCTCTTCAATTATGTGACAGTGGGGAAGAAAGGAACATGATGGATTGGTGTCAAAGCTCCGGGGAGCCGTGTATACCAGGCACCGAGCACGGGCTGCCCATATGTCAACAATCTCAATTAACAACTGTAAAGATGGAGGCATGCTCCTTTTTTATGCAGCCCTGTGAAAAAACAACGGTTTCCATCACAACAGTGGGCGACATCCCATTTTTACAAGAAGAAAACTGTGTATTCAGATGAGCTGGATTGGCCCATCCATCAGCAGGGAGGGGAGTTAAATTGAAATCTGACATTTAGAGCCTCAACGCCTTTGCTCACTGGCTCTGATATGAACTATAGCATGTGACAAATTGTTTGTATCAGGCCTGTCCCAGGGTGAAGCCTCTGATAATGTTTAGGGTTGAAATAGGCACCCTTGACATTTCACTGAAAGGTCATGTTTTGTGTTCATTAATGCTCCCTTTTTACATGCACCCAGCAGTGGGGGGGAGAGGGAGAGATATTATTGTCATAATCTGGGTGTGTGCCAACTCAGGGATGCTGCTTCATTTGTTTTGACTCCTCTCAATATCAGAACGCAAGGAGTCATGAGCAACAAAGACAGACTGTCAGGAGCAAGATCACAGGGGGGTTTTACAGAGGCAGTCTGCTGATTCAAATGATGTCACCTCTCCTGTGCAACTCTGTGCAGAACCCAAAATAACTGATCTGACTGGCAAATAAACCAGTTGCAGCTATCCCTTAAATTTCTGCAAAAGAGCAAAGTAGTACAATTAATGCAAGACTCATCACTCTCTCTGCATGTGTGAGACAATTTCACAAATAAAAACATCCAGGATTAATTTGATTCTGTACCAGGGTGTCCGTTTACCTCTAAATTAAGAAAGCTATCTGTAATTCATTTAATGTCAGCGGCAGACAAAATTAGTGTCTCGCATCCATAGCTAATACACAGTTTGAAGCAACTTCGATATGTACAAAGTCTGCATTATTGCTGATGCTATGTGAGGCATTTTTGATTAGGCAGGCTCCTCAGGGAACAATGTATAAATTGGTCTTTTTTTTTCTTTTATTCTTAGTGTCTGTTGGAAAGCAAATACATGTATCAGGTTAAAGGTTTTCATTTAAATTTGAGGATCTCCTATATTAAAACATGGTTTTGGTTTGGGCACAAGTTGACGCTTCCCTGCATTAATATATCTACCCTTTACTCCCTTAATAAAAAATTCACATGTAAGTAGGAAGACTTTTGAGGCCCTTCGTCTATTGCTCTCAGCAAGACTGAATTACCAACCAGACCTCCAAGATTTACTATGTAGCAACTGATTTAATGTCATTATCCAGTGAAAATCTTTCTCCAAATTAGATTATTAGATTTTTTTTTAACTGAAAATTAAGTTAAGACAATTACTTTAATCATTAAACTAAATAATCTATTTAAGATGACACCAGAAATTAAAAATCTGAAATCAAGGCTGTTTCTCTCAGGAGTTGACAATAAGGTCCAAAAGTCTGAGATCACTTTGAAATATAATTCTGTTTTTCATTAGCTTCAAAAATGACCCCATGGGTTGTTTCTCCAAGCCATTATTACAATCTGCAGTAACGTTTTCTAGAGGCCTCTTTGTGACCATGCGAATAAAAATATTCAAAATAGATTTGTCACATTTAGACATCAGCTCAGGATGTGGGTAAGCCATAAGATTGTGGTTTCTAACATATTTTTAATATTGTAAAAGGAAGTTCCTAACTAGATGTTTTTTTGTGCTGAAAACTAGCCAACCAGTGAGTTAAAGCAACTCAAACACATCAGACAGGATTAAACTCCAGTGTCCTGGTTTAAATATGAGTGTGTTTGTGCCACCACCACCACCCCACCTACAAAGGAACAAACATCCAATATGATCGTTTAGTTGGAGGACTTGCTGATTTTTTTATTACAACTGATAATCATATCAATTTAACAATTTAAATTAACTTAATCTAGATTAAAAAGAATATTTTCATATAGTGTTTTGTTTTAGCAAATACACTAGTTGAGCTGGTATGGATAACATAATGCTATCCCAGCATATTCTGCAAATTTTCCAAAAAGCTTCTTGTAATGTCAGGAACACCTGGCTTTTTTTAGTCTTCAAGTAACCCTATAATGGTTCAGTGGGGTTGAGCTCAGGTGACTGTAGAAGAACTCCACGGCAGTCAGCACTCCTTGATGTTTTTTGGTCTTCAAGTATTCTCGCAAAGCTCCGAGGCATCTTTGGCCTCTTTATCCTGCCTCGGTATAACTCCTTCTCCACGAAGATGCAAACCAGAAAACATACTATGTCTCTGGAGTACTGCTTCTCCTTGGACACGGTGGAGTGAAAACAGTCATCATACTTGACCATGTTTCACTGTGGAGTTGATACTCTTTCATGTACTTCTTATTCCCATTGCCACAGTGCTGCTTAGAGAGCAATATCCTGCTGGAAACATGATGCATAGTCCTACTATAACAGGTGTGCTGTTGCTACAAGGTGATTTACTTGAACATGTTGCTTAATGGGTCAAGTCCAATTGATCTTAAGTGGACCAAAAACTATCAACTTCAAAGTAATAAAACTTTTAAGAAAAAATACCTTGCCATGCAGGACAGTAATGATGTTAGAAGTTGATTAACTGCAACTTTTTAAAATGGGAATGTGCTCTACTACATTAAATCACCCATATGCATTTATCTCTGTTAAACTGTAATGCATGTTTTAAGTAATGTAGAACTCAGAGACAGGCATTTGAAATGAGAGCTGGGAAAATGTAAGCTTATTTTTTTAAAAGCTTTAGGAGACTGCAACTGTTCCAAACAGTGCTAGGGTGGAATTTGTAAAATGACTACAATAGAGATGGGATAAATAAGGACAAGATAAAATTTATCTTGCATGTTATCTTTTGTTTTCCTTTCACTTTATTTCATTTCCAGACCTGATTTGTTCATTTCAGCTTAGTTTTTATTGTTCAAAAATGTCCAGCTTTAGTTTAGATTTAATAGTTTCAGTGTTGTTTTTTTCTTTATTATGTAATAGGTGGCATTTGTCAGGGGCAAGATTTAAGAAGTTCCGGTGTAAAATATAACAATACAGCAATAGAAATATTTGGCACACCATCATGTAGACGTCCCACTGTCAAGAAATATTTGCACCAATGCCTCCTCATATCACATCATAATTACTCAGTATCGTTCAGTCTTAAGTGTCTACTCTTTGTTTTATTTCAGTTAAATGTTTTCATACCCAATTTATTTTTATAATAGCCTCGTTAATGTGCACTAATTTTACTAATTCATAATCTACCAGATTGTGTGTGAATTTAAACACATAGTTGCTGCTATTTTTGTATTCAGGAGACTCACAAGACAGTCACCTGCCCTATCATGTCACCTGACTTCTCGTGTTTTTCACCTGAGTTTTTCACCCCGCGCTTCCTCGTTTCCAGTAACGCCACTGCACTATAACAGACGCATTTTAATTCAATTGGTCCAGCTTTGTGTCACTCATCTAGGGGAGGCGGGCTGGTTGCCTTTGGCACGAGGAAATGAGTAGTGAAACAATTACAGTCGCTTGTTGCCAGTGTCTGCACGACTATTGTCGAGCTGAAAAGTAAAAATGAGCAGAGCTGCGTGTCTTCTCGTAATTATCAGCTTAATGAGTCCCGCTGCTGAAGCGCTGGACAATGGACTGGCGCTGAAACCCACCATGGGCTGGCTGCACTGGGAGAGGTTCATGTGTAATATCGACTGTGACACGGACCCCAATAACTGCATCAGGTAAGAGGGTGATCCGCGTAGCCTGACGTGTTTGGGCGCTGAAGCAAAGCACATGCCTACCCATTCTGTTAAAACTTTACATCTCACTGAAACATATTTACAAACCTCACCTAAAAGAAATCACCGTTGATTACAGGAAGTGACGTCTGGCTTTGCCCAGGTACTCAGGTAATTTAAGAGGAGTTAAAATAAAAAAAAAAACTTGTGACAACTAATAAACAAGGCGTCACCATTTATTATATCTCTAATCTGCCTTGAAATTGTGAGATTTTTATTGAAGTACAGAGGAACTCGTTATGAAGGGCTGTCATAAGAATAAGAGCAGAAGTACGGGATTGTAATAGTTGTTGACAGCTGATTAAATTTTCCTTTCTTTGTTCTTTGGATTCAGGCGTTGGGAGACGTTGATGGGTGAGATATTGGTGTCAGCAAGTATTGTGATAAGCTAAATTTGCAAAGGCTGTATCGCAGAAGTCATTTCTTGTTAAATTCAAGTGGAGAAATATGTAAGCATATTTACACAGGTGGGCTGGGTTGGTTGGGGGAAAATGATATAAAAATAACACAAATATAAATGTAAAACAAGGCTTTAAAAAGAAGAAAAACTGCAGAAACAGATCATGTTCACTATCAGTGAGGACGATTATTTCTCTCTCAATCAATTAAGCGTTTTGGCTATAAAGCAGCACTAATCTCATTTTACTATAGCACAGAACAAGAAAATGCAACAAGTCCTCTAATTTGAAAAGCTCGAAAAAATATATATTTGGCAGTTTTGCTTAAAAAAATTATCCTATTCCTTATTTTCTGTCGTATAAACTATGTAATGTATATCTACTGCTACAACGGTGGATGCTCATTAAAAATAGCCAAAATTTAAAATAATGAATATCAGTATATATGTGTAAGTCATCCTTACAAGCCAAAAGCTCAGGCTTCAGACTGCTCCAAACAATTTTTGTTTTTTATTTTTTATTTTATTTCATTTATTTATTTTAATGAGAGGGCAGATCCCTAATATGGTCATTTCATATACTCAGTTCTGGCTGTGTGCTCAGCAGCACCACATATCTGCTATTCAAAGCTTCTGTTTGTGAGGGTTTTCCAATCAGCTCAAATCCAGAGTGTCCTTAAAGGATAGAGGAGCTAAAACAGTTGATTTCAGACTGGATGAACTGAGTGGCCTAACCAAAGCTCAGTATAAGATAAGTATGCATTATTTTGAAATCTAAATCATGCAATGATACTCTAGAAGAGCTGGAAGCTGGAATTCACTTCAGTTTTATTTATGTAGCGCCAAATCACAACAACACCCGCCTCAAGGCGCTTTATATTGTAAGGTAAAGACCCTACAATAATAGAGAGAAAACCCCAACAATCAGACGATCCCCTATGAGCAAACACTTGGCAACAGTGGGAAGGAAAACTTCCCTTTTAACAGGAAGAAACCTCTGACAGAACCAGGCTCAGGGAGGGGCAACCAACTTGAGGGTCCAGAGTTCCTTCAGGGTTTACTCATAATGATGATATGTTATTTTCGTATAGTGTTTTGTTTTAGCAAATACACTAGTTGAGCTGGTATGTATAAGTCATAATTACAGGTTTACTAACTATTTTTCTTAGATTAAAGATAATGTTCACATAGTTTTGTTTTTTTTTATTTTGGATATCACTAATGCCTCCATTTTTGTGCTCGGCAGATTTTTTTCCTCACCAGCAAATGTCAGTCTGCTGAATAAATCTTTATTCACCACTCAGCAAACCTTTCATTCAGTGTTATACTATCTCCTTCACCACTACATATTCGTTTGTGCCATATTTCCATTACACATGACATTGCACACTGGCATCTAACTGCTACTATCAGCCCCGTCTGTCTCCTCCTATTGCAGTGAGCGTCTGTACATGCAGATGGCAGATGTGATGGTGAAGAAGGGCTGGAAAGAGGCCGGTTACGAGTACGTCTGCATTGATGACTGTTGGCCCTCCCACCAGCGTGATGCCCAGGGCCGCCTGCAGGCAGACCCCAAACGATTCCCAGGAGGCATCAAGAAACTGGCCGACTATGTGAGTATTAGTTATAAAAGAGGAATGAAGAGTCTGGATGTGAATATAGTATTAATGCCATAATTCCTCTATGGACATCAAACAGAAAGAGGTTCAGAGAGACTCAGTGAAAGTGAGAAATACTTTACTAGCTGGAAGAAGCAAAGGGAGACTATGTGAGAGGATATTACTGTTTATTGTAGCTTCCAGTTGTGGGGCAGCAGTTTGAATAATGTACACAGTTAAAGAATGACAAACCATGTTCTGATCAACACACTGCTGTGATTTTATGCTATGCAGTATTATCAGACCAGTACAATGTGTCTAAAACTTCAAATATTAAAAAGCTCTTCAAGCCCTGGTTAAATATATCTAGAAATAAAAGTGATTGCATAGTCAGCTTCCATATTCATTATACACCCATTCAAGCTGACCTGCAGGTATTTACATAATGAAGGGGAAAGGACCAGATGTGGAACCCAGGTCTCAAATTACCTACCAGTACAGCACCTGGAGCCTAGGGGGGGATGTGCAAGCATATATTGTCTTTGGTAGGATCGTGCTGCCATTCAGAATCACCCTCTTTGCTGCAGACTCACAATAGAAAGAAGCTGAAAGCCTGACAAGCAGATTCTGATGTATAAGGCTTCACCTATGAAGAACACAGCGAAAAAGTAATGTTCAGCAGGAAGGGAATATATTTAGGCCCAGTAAGGCAGACATGTCCTGCATTAAAAGCATCACGTTTCCAGCTGTGCAACATTGCCACCTACTGGAATAAATATTTTACCTGCTCAGAAAGTTTATGCTTGTAAGCTGAATCAGTGGCTGTCAAGCTTTTTTTTTTCAGTAATGTAGCCCCTTTGAATGATTTTTGAGCAATTTACCTAGGCTTAGGAGATAGAGCAGGTTGTCTGTCAATAGGAAGTCATTGGTTCAACCCTGGCTACTCCAGTCTGCATGTCCAAGTATCCCTTGGCAAGATACTGAACTCCAAGTTGCCCCCAATGCATCCATGTGTGCGTGCGCAAATGTTAGAAAATTGTGTGATGTGATTGGGTGAATGAGGCTTGTGGCAAAAAGTGCTTTGAGTGCTCAGTTAGAGTAGAAAAGCACTACATAAGTACCAGTCCGTTTACCATTTACCCCTTAAAGGGATACAGTACAGACATTTGCCATTAGTGTTACATTTACTAGAAAAGAAACTTGTAACTGAAAAACACTTGTTACAAATGCTACATGTTTAAAATCCATCACTAGATGTATGGCAAACAGTTATTTGTCACACCTGAAATGGTATTGTAGGCATTTTAAACATTCCTTTCGATAAGCTGCACTTAAAAAAAAAAAAAAAAAATTTGAGCAACACATGGGCCTGAGGACCTGTGTCACTCAACTTGGCATGAAGACAACTGCAGTCCAAGAACTCTATTTTTTATTGCTTTGTTTTAAAGGAGGCCTTACATAAATATGTAGATGACTTCTTTCTCTCTGCTTTCAGTTGCATTGCTGCTACATTTTAACCACAAATTCATGCTCTTGATTATTTTGTCCCTCATTAAATATTTGAAATGGGCTTCCCACTCACTAAAACTTGATGGTGCTTGTTGCTTTCTGCTTATGTGAAGTTTCATACATATATAGCACGATGGCATGGTAGCTGGGATAGGCTCCAATGCCCGTATAACCGTGAATTGGATAAGCAAAAGAAAATGGATGTCACTGGTACCCCTAATTGAGATTCACTAAGGTGAGTGAACAAATATTTTATATTTTTATGCTTTTAGGTCCACTCTAAGGGCCTGAAGCTGGGTATCTACGCAGATGTGGGGGACAAAACCTGTGCTGGATATCCTGGAAGCCTGGGTTACTACGAGACAGACGCTCAGACTTTTGCTGACTGGGGTGTGGATCTGCTCAAATTTGATGGTTGCTTTATGAATCGGGCTTTGCTTGGAGAAGGTGAGTTTTTAATTGAGTTGCGGTGCCAATGTCCACATTCCTGATTACTGCTAGTTCAGCTCACTTAACAGGTACCATTTATATATATTTATAAAATTGAAGGAAATATAATCTTTATCAATACAGGAGGTAAAATTTCTCTGCTAAACATTATTGTATTTATCAGTCAAGGTGTTCAAAGGGTTAACAACCAAATATTTGCTCTGTTTAAGGCTACATAAACATGTCAAAAGCACTGAACAACACTGGACAGCATATCCTGTATTCTTGTGAGTGGCCATTGTACGAGTGGCCTTTACACCAGGTGAGAACTTGTCTTAATATGACTTAGAAAATGCTGCAAAAATAAACAATGTGCATTATTCACAAAAAAAGAGCATTTCTGTGCCTCCAGCCTAACTACACAGCCATCCGTGACACTTGTAACCACTGGCGCAACTTTGATGACGTGTACGACTCATGGAGCTCTGTCAAGTCCATCTTGGACTGGACTGCTTCTCATCAGGAAATTATCGTCCCTGCAGCTGGACCTGGAGGCTGGAACGACCCCGATATGGTACTTTATGGTCTTGGACATTCCTGCCTTGGACCTTGAACTAACCATAGAACCAGTGGTTTTACTATCATCAGTGTGCTTATTTTGCTTTGTCTGTATAGATGTATGAGTAATACCCCTCTCACATTTGTATGCTTCATTTTTTTGTGCAAAATAAGCAAAGGAGATATAGCATAAATTAGTGAGTTTAACAAATAGGTTGATTTTGTTACATCAGCTGTATCCATCTTCTCATCTAATACTAATTGCAAAATTCACCAAGTTGTCAATTGATTAATCTAAAACTCATCCTCATAGTTGCTGTTGTATTTAGACATTTTTCAAAAGTAGGTTGTGGACACACAGTGTAGCATCACTAAGCCTGATTTGCTTATGAATTTACATATTTAATAACATGGCTTTTTTTTCTCTAGCTCATAATTGGGAACTTTGGCCTGAGTCACGACCAGCAGGAGTCTCAGATGGCATTATGGGCCATCATGGCAGCTCCTCTGCTCATGTCCAATGATCTCAGAGACATTTGTCCTCGCTCCAAGGAGCTCCTGCAGAACAGACACATCATAGACATCAGCCAGGACACAATGGGCAAGCAGGGACACCGCACTGCCAAGGTGGGTGTGAGACAAAGTATGATCTCCTTCTGCAATGGCAGCTAACTGCATTTATGGTACCCTGTAGGTGCTGTTTAGAAATGCTTTGTGATCAGCTTGGCAGGCTATTTATGGCATTTATTGTAACTGATAAATGTGGGTAATGGCAGTTGAAGGTATAAAACAGTACTACCCATCAGTAAAACTTTACTTATTCTACAGGCGGACAGTTTTGAAGTGTGGGAGAGGCCCCTGTCGGAGAACCGTCTGGCTATTGCTGTGCTGAACAGGCAGGAGATTGGCGGTCCTCGAGGGTTCAACATCAGGGCTGTCCCCGGTTGGAAGATCTGTGACCCGCAGTGCAACGTCACACAGATTCTGCCTCAGTACAAGGAGATGGGAGTTCAGACTCAACAGAGCAAAATAATTGTATCTGTCAACCCTTCAGGCACAGCTCTGTTGACTGTCACTCCCATCAGCAGTGATTCCAGGAGGCTTCACAAGCTGAACTGGCAGGGTACATTTGTCAGACGAAAGCACACCATTTTGTAGTCCTCAGGTGGTTAAATGCACTTGAGACATGTGCAATATCTAAATTGTCTGGAAAAAAAAAAAACTAAGCGTTTTATCTTGTGTAAATCTGAGTGAATAAATAAATAAAAAATGTTTGCCTGAAGCAGCCTGGAAACTGATTACGCTCCATCTGTCACATTTATATCCAATAAATTGGACACTTGCTGTTAACTGTCTAGACCATTGAAAGGTTAGATTACCATAAGAGACACAGCTTGAATTTTGGGACCAAAAAAAACCCAAAGATTTTAAAAAGGATTCAACTCCAGAGTATGTTTTGATCCATTTATTGAAAATAGTGACAACTTCATCCATAAGACTGGACCACAGTTTAGAACTGGATGACCTGGCCCTGTAAGAGAACAGAGAAACATTTGTTAAAATGTGCAAGTTACATAGTTGGTTTACTTCAAAAAGTACCCAGTGATTTCCATGAATTTAGACATTTGTCAGTTTTACCATCCTGTTTTAAAAGGTAGCCAATTATGCCTTTTAAATTTTAAAGAATTTGAGGTAATGTATGTGGTTTGTCATGTTGAGCTGGTTTTAAAAAGAAAATCTCAGATTTAAGCTCAACAGCAAACCAACCTTGCAAAAGACAGCTGTTTTTTAACTTTTGATTGAACTGTACTAACAGTATATATAAAATGTAGTTCAACTCAACCATAGCATTTTTTTCAACACCACAATAAAGCAACACCCAACCCTGAGTTACACTGATCTTATCAAAACAAATACTATTGACCACATTACAAATCCTCTGTCACTGCAAGCAAAATGTGCTTTGGTTAAAATGCAAGATGGGCCACATATTTATCAACTCTAGCAGATGGACATTTCCTCATTCTCATCTTTCAATCCTGGCTCTGCAGTGTGTGAAATGCTCTCTCACTGACAGACATTTACTCATCGTGTGGTTATGCCTCTTTTACACCTCAATTTCAAAAGCTGTTTGCACTCATTAACTTTTTTTTTTTTTTTTAAGTAAAGTAGGTAGAATTGGAACGGGACATGGCCCGAGGTTGTCTTTTTCCGCATGTAACACAGTTCGAGAGTTTGTCAGACGCTTTCACACTACTGGACCAACTGTTTGCCTAGGTAGCAGTGTCAACAAATGTTCTGAAATGCATATTTTTATATATACATCTGAAAATTAATCAACTGTCAGAAAGATGAAGAAAAAAAAACCCCAGCTGTCTCCTGAGCCCGATTTCCAGCACCCTGAGCCAAACAAGATTTCTGGCCAATCTGGACAGGACACTAGATGACCACTTGCTTGTGGGAAGAATACTAGACTATTATCTGTGCTGTTCTTGCACTTCCACAAATGGACATCACAGACTTTGTATCAAGATCATTTCATATCTGATCCGACCGCATCCAATATTTGCATTCTCATGCCCCTACTTTGGGTAATATCTATCTTAAAAGTGTGAGGCTGCAGTGCACGTGTAACAACAGCTTTATACAAACTTTTCTGTCCTAACAGGAAATCCATGTTTAAGTGGAAAAACAGCTGATATGCAAAATGTGCATTTTATCAATGCAGTCTTCCAGTGCTGAGTTCTGTAGTTGTCTTGCCCTTTTTAGATCACCAAAATGTCCAGCACAATGAATGTCAAATAAAAAAAATTGTGGGTTATGAATATGATTGTGGTTACTTATCTAATTTTAAATATGTGGCGCAAAATTATAAATATAAAAGGTAGAGCACATTTTGATAACAGTAAGATTTAGGATTTTTGGAGCATGGCAAATTGTACCTTTTAGAGAGCATTAAAACCACTCTGAAAAGTACTCCTGAA
This sequence comes from Heterochromis multidens, assembly GCA_015108495.1. Lineage (NCBI taxonomy): Eukaryota > Metazoa > Chordata > Actinopteri > Cichliformes > Cichlidae > Heterochromis > Heterochromis multidens. Next base: position 13,652 of record VUQS01034074.1, read on the forward strand.
AAAAAGTCATCACCTCTAATCTTCACAATGCCAGTGACACAAGTGAGTCCTACCTTTCTCTTCTTGTCACCACCCAACTCGAAGTGCTTACATCTCTTGATGGCCAGCATTCTCTTGGATCTGCAGTTGGGCTCCACACACTCGAGCCTCAGCACAATTTTCTTTGTGGTCTTAGCCTGTATGACAATATTTCAATGAGTTTCATTTCTCCTCACACATGCAATACATCTTGACATGATAAATCCAACAGTACAGTCCCCTGATTTTTTATCTCTGTGTATTTGTCAAACAAATTTTCATATTAGACAAAGATAAGCTGAGGAAATACAAAATGCAGTTTTTAAAATGATGATTTCATTTATTAAGGGAAAAAAAGTTATCCAAACCTACCTGGCCTTATGTGAAAAAAATAATTGCCCCCTAAACCTAATAACTGGTTGTGCCACCCTTGGCAGCAAGAACTACAATCAAATGTTTGTGATAACTGGCATTGAGTCTTTCACATCACTGTGGAGGAATTTTGGCCCACTCTTCTTTGCAGAATTGTTTTATTTCAGCCACATTGGAGGTTTTTACAGCATGAACGGCCTGTTTAAGGTCACACTAAAGCATCTCAAATGGATTGAAGTGCAGACTTTTTTTTTTTTTTTTGGAAGCACTCAGAGGTGGAATTGCTGGTTTGTTTTAGATCATTGTTCTGCTGCATAAACCAAGTGAGCTTGAGCTTCAGGACATGAACTGATGGTTGGACATTCTCGTAGAGAGCAGAATTCATGGTTCAATCAACTATAGCAAATCATCCGGGTCCTGAAGCAGCAAAGCAGCCCCAGACCATCACACTACCACCACGTTTGACTGCTGGTATGATGAAATGCTCAATAGTGATGGGAAGTTCGGCTCTTTTCAGAGAGCCGGCTCTTTCGACTCCTGAACTAGTGATGGGTCATGCGCACAAGATGCGGCTCTGAGAGCCGATGCTTTGTAGTTAATCAGAAGAGCTGGCTCGCATCGAGTGAGAGCCGGCTCCCATTTTTTTTTCCTTTCACTGCTTACCTACGTGCTCAGCATATCATTTATAAAGATATAGGATCATACCATTATGTGAAAACAGAGAGGGGGGCGCTCCACTGCAAGTTAGACAAAAATTAAATTAAGAGCCGTTCAGGAGTCGAAAGAGCCTAACTTCCCATCACACCCCCCCCCCCCCCCCCCCCCCCCCCCCCCCCCCCCCCCCACCCCCCCCCCCCCCCCCC
>VUQS01034074.1:14924-35710 GCA_015108495.1 Heterochromis multidens
GAGAGGGGGGCGCTCCACTGCAAGTTAGACAAAAATTAAATTAAGAGCCGTTCAGGAGTCGAAAGAGCCGGCTCTTCTTTGGGAGATGAGCCAAAAGAGCCGAACTTCCCATCACTAATGCTCAAACCTTCCAAAAAAGTTAAACTTTTGTCTCGTCAGTCCACAGAATATTTTCCCAAAAGTCTTGGGGATCATCAGGATGTTTTTCTAGCAAATGTGAGTCAAGCCTTTGTGTTCTTTTTGGTCAACAGTGGTTTTTCGCCTTCAAACTCTCCCATGGATGCCATTTTTTACCCAGTCTCTTTCTTATTGTTAAATCATGAACCCTGACCTTAACTGAGGCAAGTGGGACCTGCAGTTCTTTAGATGTTATTCTGGCTTTTGTGACAGATGAGTTGTCGATGCGCCCTTGAAGTAATTTTAGTACGGTGGCCACTCCTGGGAAGGTTCACCACTGTTCCAAGTTTTCTCTTTGCTCTCACCGTGGTTCACTGGAGTCCCAAAGCCTTAGAAATGGCTTTGTAACCCTTTCCTGACTGATGAGATGACAATGACTTTGCTTCTTATCTGTTCTTGAGTTCCTTTAGATCCTGACACAATGTGCTGCTTTTTAAGATCTTTTAGCCTTCTTTTCACATAGGGCCAGCTAGGGTTGGATACCTTTTTGCCCTTAAGTGAAATCATCAATTAAAAACTACATTTTCTATTTACTCTGGTTGTCTTTGTCTGTCTCTTGGACAAATACACAAAAAAATAAATAAATAAATCAGGGAGGGAGAAAAGACTTTTTCACAGCACTGTATGAGAAAGCTATGGTTACCTTTTTTCTGAAAATTGGCTTCGTTTGACCACCATACCCACTCTGCTTTCTGTCGTATCGTCTCTTACCTGAAAAACATTTAGAGTTCAGCTACAGCTCAGTCAGTCAACACATATCTGAACCACTCAGAAATTAAAGTAAGAATGCAATGATACATGCGGTTAAAACAACACTTTGGCCCATGTTTGCAGACATTTTACCATTTCCCTTTTGTGAGAGGAAAAAAAAAAAACTGGTGTAGTGTGATGAAGAACTACAACACCCATTTTTGATCATTTAACAAAATGTGAGATAACAAATAAACATCAGCTAACGCCATCAACAAGGCCAGTGTCATGCCAAAAAGCGATTACAGATGTTTTACGTGTTTTTTTTTGTTTGGTTTTTTTTTAATCTCTTTGCTTATATTCGTAAATAGGCTGTAGTAAACAGAATTTATGAAGCGGTTGTATATAAAATTAAGAAATAACCTTTTTTCCAAGAGTCCTTATGACTCTGCATTACTGTACCTACTCTGTGTTCTACATGTAATCAATCCACTCCTTTTTGGCCACTTCAGATATATTTATAGAGATGTTATGGTATATTTAGTGGTATTTATTCTGCCCAGTGCATCCCTTAAACACAGGATAGAAATATTCACCCTGTGCATAAAGGGAATCCTTCCCCTTCTTGTACTGGGTAACTTTGTGGGGCTGGTGCTTCTTGCACTTCTTGCAGAAGGTCCTGCGGGTTTTCGGGACGTTCACCTGCACAACACAGAGAAAACACTGTGAGCAGACAAGCAATAAATCTACAACGACTTTACCTGAAAAACCTCTAAGACACGAAATAACACAACGCGGACAAACAAGCCGTAAAACTCACATCACTTATGAAGGATTAAAAACAGAGCTAACTGTGATAATGTCAACATAATAAAATCCTTTCTGACATAGCTGTTAGGTGACTTTGACGTTCAGCTCGTTTTGTTTGTTTCCTCTTAACAGAAAGGCCGGTTGGAGAGCACAAACCAACGGCGGCGTCTCGCCACCAAAATAGCATCCATAAATCTAACAGCGTTAAATATACTAAAGATGGCCAATACCGCCATCGTTCCGTACATCTGAACATTATCGACATGTCCGGGTGTATTAAATGCAGAAATCATGCTTTAATCGGCAGGATTGAGTTAGATTTTTTTTTTAAGTGTAATGGTTGCATACCATGGCTGCGACCCGATGCAGAGGGAAAGAGGAAGAAGGAGGCCGGAAGCAGTTCTTAAAGTCGACCCATGAATAGACCTGAGCCGTGAACAGGCAGTCTGCCCCCTAGCGGCCGGAGATGCAAAGAGGACAAAAACAAAAAGGACAACAAGGAGCACTAATTATAGGGAGTCATAGTCATGGAGTGCAGGGCTGACAAACTGACAAAAATCAGTGGCTCAGTAAATATATTAATCTTAGTCACTGGAAAACACAGTGAGCAGACTTTATAATGCCTGCAGAAGTTAGCATTTTTAATTTTCTTCCTTTTAACAATCTAATCAGCAGTTGAGAAAGTAAGAAATCCCCTCAGGTAACAGTGTAACTATATGTAATGTCCAAATATGGTCCTGCATTAACGTTTAGCCTGCTTCCACTCATCGCCAAAACTGTCCACAGGGCTGATATGAAAATTAGCAGCAAGAAAAAGGGGAAGTAAGCACCGTCGATTCCTCTCAGTGGGTGTTTTTTAAGCTTCTTGCATCACAGACCAACACACATTTTATGAAAAGCCAGCTACTGAGGCAAAGGTCCATGCCACCCTTCAAGCCTCAGCATCTGCAGTTGTCTGTCTGATGTGTGTTATTTTTGGGCATCTGGGTAAGTAGCAATTCTTTCTAAATGAAGTACTTTTAGTCACACTTTGTTCACAGAACTATAAATGACAGAAGCAACCTTTGAGTACAGTTCATCTGAAAGACTGACGGCAAAAGTAGCGTAGATTGGTGCAGGTACTCAACTGAAACCCACTATAATTTAATTTGTATGCAAACCCTTAGTAAAACTATGAATCCACCAAGTGACATTTTCAGCTGAAACCTAAGAATATATAACCTATTGAATGTTTTCTGGACATTAATGCCCTGTTGTGTGCTGAGAGAGTGCTGAGAAAATGCTGTATGTTTGTACACTGTTCACTAAAGTGCTTCTTTGTAGCACAAAGGTGGTTAAATACATGGTGAGTCGCTATCGCTAATCAGATTGTAGTTTCACATGGTTACAAACTCTTTATTTTATGCCTGATATATGTCTTGCATTGAACTTTCATACTGCATTGTCATTTTTAATACTTACGTGTTCATGATGGGAAATTATCATGTCCTGACAAACACCCCTCACAGGTTACCACAGCATTAAACAAATGTGGTATCGCCTGAGTATTCTTTATGGTTAGAATAACTCTTGTGACATTACTCTCTTTTTTCTCTCTCTCTCTCTGTGTGTTTCTCTGTTACGTATGCACACACAGACACTCATGCAAACACACACAGACACTCACGCAAACACACACAGACACTCACGCAAACACACACACACACACACACAAGTACACATTTTATTGCGCATAGCACTTATCTACCAGGAAACATCAGGAAACACAGCATCTTTACAGGTTCCTGTTACCATTAGTCTTTCACGATAAGGTTGTGTTTGCTGTGTCGTTCACAGCAGACATCATGCTATTACATTTGTGCATTTTATAATAAGAAAAATACATTCATGAGTATTTATAATTATTTCTGTGCTACTTAATTGCCTTTCAAACACAGGGTGTAGTGACACAGTTGGCCTATTTCAGAGCATACAGTTCAGGTCACACACAGAGTACAACACAAATATACATCATATATTCACTTGCACTTAAATCTGTGATTTGTTTGTAGTTAATTTGCTAAAAACCTGCTACCACTGGTACATAACATGCCTTTCAAATGTTCAAATCAATAGCAACATTTGAGAGAGATAGTGTCAGGTAAGAAGAGGTGCAGGGCACAGGGTTTCTTCTCTCTTCATATTGCAGCACAATACTGACGCAACTTCCCTATGACTTTGTCTGTGTCAGCCACCATGAGTCAACTCCCATCAGAAAAGGCAAAAAAATAATCTCCTCTGAGTAGCCATGATGCATCAGTAGCTGCACAGTTTCAGTCAAAAGGCTTCACTTATTTAGAGGCAAATATCACTGTTTTGAGTATCCATTATCAAAGTTTATTGACCTTCACTCAAGTTAGTGATGTGAGAAAACACAGGTCGTGTCGAATGAGGAATGAGTAAACAATGTTTCGCAGAATAGGGAACACCTCTGTCTGCTCATGACGGCACAAACAAAACCAACAAGTACTGACTCGAGTGTGGAGAAATGTCACACTCCCGGTTAGCAGGGAGCAACAGAAGCTTCTGGTAGTGCTACAGTTACAGTTCAGATGATAGAAGGAAGTTCTCTCTCTCTCTAAGCTGAAAATAGGCTGACCTGAAGTGCGCACACATCTGACAGAAACTGACACACAGTGAGCTATCAGCCGTGTAACGAGGGTGAGTTTGAGAATTTGATAGTTCACATTTGAGCGGTATCATTGACCCTATGACTTCCCTCCATTAGCACACTTCTGTTGCATGTGTAGAACAATGTGGTGATGGGAATACAGTGTTTTTTTGTGGGGGGTTTTTTGGTCGTTTGGTGAGATTTTAGTTTTAGTTCTGCATTGGTCAGAACCAAAGCCGACTATGCTTCCCAATGACAGGCCAGTCTATCATCAACATCAACATCATTCAACTTTGTTTTCATCAGTTGTCATGATTTTCTGCATGTACCGTCATTACAACACTGTTTATACTGAATTAAGTTTCAGCTAACTTTTTTCTTCCAAAATATCAGGATGTCAGGATGTCGCTAGAGAGGTTATTATATGCTCTCCTTCACTCTCATTTAGAGACTGTATCAATATGTCTTGTTTTGGAGGTGTAAGTTTCATTTCAACGCTGGTGGTTAGAAGGTGCTGCAAATAAGACACATTACGCTGCCATAAAGCAACAAGAAAGCCTTTTTCATTTGCCTGCTTATCTTATGTTCGTGGTAAAATGTATTTATGTGCCTGAGGGAAAAGAAGCCTTCTGATAGTAAGAATGATATTTTACATGATATGATTGCCAGCAAACAAATTTTATTTGGATGCTGCTTCTGTAAACACCAAAAAACTAATCATATCTACATTGTATAGTTATGTAAAATGAAAGAACTATACTACTGTATTCATAACCAGGTTTTTGGTTCATAAAATAGCATTATATCAGGCACTTGAGATTCATGCCAAAGACAACGGTGAATTAAATACTATATCCAGTGAAACCAGCTGAGAAGATGACCAGGATGTAACAGCCGAGAGAAACAGATGTGCCACAGAGGCAAATGTTGGAAACCGAGGATGTTGCTGGCATGAAAAGCAGGGCTTATGCAAACTACAGCTAATCACACACTGATATGCGCTCACACTGCATCTCTTTTCCAGATCTCCACTCTCACCTGTTATAGTGGCATTGCTCCAACTCTATGAACAGTGGATAGGTATTAAATTCAGTAAAATGCTTTTCAAAGGAAATGAAAACACTGAATAAGTGTGAAGCGCAGCAAAACCCGAGGCTTGATTATAATGCTGAGTACAGTCACAATGGTTAAGCCAGTCACAGTTCTCAGCAAAATGACTGCCATCGTAGTTGAGGTGTGAACATGCTGTTTAGTGACGTTCTTCCCTAAAGAAGCCCGGTATTACGCTGCTCTCACACTTTATAAATGTATTCATTTGTCACTTGTTTTAGTGTAGATGAATCCTGATTGAACCATGTCAGACTCTATACTGGAAGAAACCTTCATTAAAAGATCTCAACAGAAGAAGAAAACCTCACCTTTAAACTACAAAGAGAGACTGTTTGTTCTCACAACGGAAAAAATAGCCTACTATGACTTTGACCCTGACAAAGGGGTACGTATATAGAGCTACAGCAAGGTTTGTTTCATGTTAATGTTGGCTGGCAACCTTGAACCACAAAACAAACATTTAGCTCTTTATGTTGGACTTACCTGACTGTTTCCTCTTCTGTTAAGCAGAAGCGAAAAGGTTTGAAAGGGTCAGTTGACCTAGAGAAGATTAAATGTGTAGAGATGGTCCAGCCAGAGCCCACTGCCCCACAAGAGCGCATATTTCCATTCCAGGTAGACATTTTTCTATCCAATATTCATTACTAAAGTTATAAACAAGAATCAAATGCAAATGCTTCTAACCTATCTAAACTTTGTATGAAATTTATACTTTGCTTGTTTTCACTGCTACCTGTTCTCTGGTGTTTATCATGGAGACAGGGAGAGACTTCAGGCCAGAATATGTAACAGCAAGATTGTATAACAATATGTATTTAGAGCTGTAGAAAAAAAAAAACTGACACTTTCTTTAAAAAAAACACGTACGAGCAGCACACAGCAGCATGAGTGAGGCTCTCCAAGAACTGTCCAGTGTTCCAATAGTTAACACTGTGAAAGTTAATTGTTAAGAAGTGAAAGTGCCTCTCACACTCAGATAAACTAGGGGCTTTTAGTGCCAGTGTTGCCATAAATAGTAAAAGTTCAAGATAAGTATGTCTTAATTAGAGAAAACCCAAAGTAATAGTTCGTAGGGTTTATGTGTTGACTTTTCCTTAACGCATTTGAACAGAGTTTTGCCACACTTGCAGCAATCTATTCTGCAATACCATACTCTCTTTTATCGATTTCACAATGAAAAAAAAAAACTAAAAATCGCTGTCTTGATGTGATGTGGATTTTTCCACAGATCATTTATGATGAAGGGCCACTGTACGTATTTTCTAAGACTGAAGATATCCGGGCTCAGTGGATAAAGAAGCTCAAAGAATGTAAGTGTGCGTGCATTCTTGCACATAGTGTTAACCTGTCACAGTATCTCATCAACATGACCATATCTTGTGTATCTTAAATATGCATGTGTCCATATATGTGTACAGTGGTGCGCTCCAACAAAGACTTGATGCAGAAGTACCATCCATGTTTCTGGGCTGATGGGGTGTGGTTGTGCTGCCACCAGGAAGTTAAACAGGCCATGGGTTGCAAAGTGCTTGACAGTAAGAATGGTGAGAATTAGACTCCCTTTAGTTTGAAGTCTGAAATGATCAGTGACTAAACTTTTAAATTAATCAACTTATATATCAAATAATGCCTTTATAGGTTTTACATCTCAGACATCTCGGCGAAGGGGATCCAGGAAACCACTTCCTCCAACCCCTACAGAGGTATACACCCAGTACTTTGAGATTAATATTCACCAAGTATGCACCATTTTGTTGTACATTAAACAACTAATCTTTTTTTTTTTCAGGAAAAGCCTACTCGTCCTTTACCTCCACAGCCTCTTGAACCACCTCCTCCCTCTCCAAGCATGACTGTTGTAGCTGAGTACAATTACACACCCATGACGACCCAAGACCTGGAGCTAAGGAAGGATGAGGAGTACACCATCCTGGAGAAGTCTGACGCAAACTGGTGGAGAGCCCGAGACAAATACGGGTGAGGTGACAAGAGATCGCACAAAAACTAGGAGACCCAAAAATAACATAACCCAACTCAGAAGGGTGTGAGAAAGAAGGGAGACTGCACATAGTCCATCACACAAATCAAAAGCAAGCACAATCAGTTTACACTGGATACTTATAATGCCATCTAAAGTAAACCAACTGCAAGTTCCAGAATCATAAAGACAGTTATTCAGTGATTATTCAGTGATTATTCAGTGATTATTTCGAAGCACACAGATTAAAAATAATTTCTACAAGTCCATAATGAGCAGGAGAAAGTTCTAAAAGTGGCTTCCAGAGCTACCTGACTCATAAAAATTTGAAGTTTTTTATAATGAGTAGAAATTAATTTATATAATATTTGATTCATTTGTATGATTTGTAAGAGTCAGAATCTGTTGATGCTTTTGTTTTAGCATTTTCGTGGTGAAGCACTTTGTGATATTTATCTTGAAAGGTGCTATATAAATAAAATTTTACTTAACTTTACTTTCTAATGAGATGCTGCGGGTGTTGACAAATATTTTAGGGTCCAGGGAAAATGCATGTTTTGCATGTGTGCATTTGTTGATGTTCTCTATAATGTTTTCTTTTCTTTTCCAGGAAAGAAGGTTATATACCAAGTAATTATGTTGTGGAAACAGAAAATGGGCTAGAAAGATTTGAGTGAGTACTGGTGTTGTTGTCCTGCCTCTAAATGGGTGTATTAATGTCATATATTAATTCTTGGCTCCTTGTCTGCACTTTAATACATTTCTTATTGTTGAACTAATACAACATCATCCAGGAAAAAATTTTTTAAATTATTTTTATTTTTTTATTTACAGCTGGTATTGCAAGAATATGAACCGTAGCCAAGCAGAAAAGCTGCTAAAGGCTGAGGTAACCCCATGACTGAAATTATCAATGTACTTAAAAAAGTAGATGTGACATGTTGCATATCACGTAAAAATATGTTTCTGGACTATATTTAAGTCAAAACTTGTGAAATATGTTGTTTCCCGTTATCAGAACAAAGATGGAGGCTTCTTGGTGCGGGACTCCAGCAAGGCCGGGAAATACACTGTGTCTCTGCTCACCAAGGGTGGTGGGTGAGTAAGCTTAGTGGTGTTAAACACTGCTACCATTTATATAGTGTATCCACTGGCTCCAGTCATGTGTGAACGCGTGAAAAGAAGAACTGTTTGTAATGAAAGCGGAAACAGTGGCCCACAGAGGGAGAGAGATGTAAATTACTTATGCAAAACCAGGACTAATGTGTCTGCAGTACCTTTTTATTCCAAGACTGAGCTACACTGTTCAGAACACTGAGGAGATTTTACCTGATTATGCATATATGATAAATGATTCCTGTTCTGTGGTTCCAGTGAAATCCTGTGGACTAAATCTGCTCGTGTTACTCTTACTCTTCTCTCCTCAGGGAAACTGCTGGAAGCTGCCGACATTATAACATCTGCACCACCCCACAGGGCCAGTATTACTTGGCAGAGAAGCATAATTTTAACACCATCGCAGAGCTCATCAACTATCATCAGCACAATGCAGCAGGTCAATATAACAGCCTGGGATAAATTTATATTTATTAAAGCATAGTCTGGGCTTTAATGCTGTGGTATTTGTCACATAATAAAATAATTTTCAAATTTGGTTATGGTAACAGGAAAAAGGAAATGAGTCATAAGGAAGTGGGGGGAGGGTGGGGGCATTAGAAATGTAGTGGGTTAAATAATTCTTTTCTCCTTATTAATCTCCACTTTATTCAACTGAAATTTATAGGTTTTTTTTATGCAAAAGAATTAAGAAACACATTTTTTGTTTGTTTCTTTTTTAACGTCCTCTTTTAAGGTAGCCCTTTAACTCACATCTCCAAGCTTAATGAATTAGTTAAATCTTACAATCCATACTTCTATTGTCCAACCCATCAAAAATGACCATCTTAATAGGTAATGTGGTTTTGCTATCTCCTTCACTAGGTATGGTTAGCAGACTGAAACACATCGTATCTAACCGGGCACGGCCCCCATCCACAGCAGGGCTTGGTTATGGTAAGAGCCTGACAGCACTTAAACTGAAGACACAGTTTAGTTACACCTGCTTTCTTGGCTTCTGAATATATTCTTTTCTTTTTTTTTATCATAACTTTCGGAGAGTGTATAAAAGCTATCATGTATTAACATATTGACAATTGTTTTAACAGTGTTTTGGAAGATTAGTATATTTGGTGAAGTACTTTCACATTTGTGCCTAGATCAGAAGATTAATAATATTTTCCTGTCTGTGCAGTGTATCAAGCTGAAGGCACCTGGTTTTTAGCTTGAAAAAAGAACAACCTTTTCTAGTTTTTATGCTTACCAAGAGTATTTCTCATCTATCTCTCAGCAGCAGTGCTAAAAAGATGTATACAATGAGTCAAACTATTCTTTTAATGAGCTTGCTGCATGCTAAAAGAGCTCCTTTATTCTTTCTTATTTGATGTAGGTGTGTGGGAGATTGACCCACGCAACCTCACCTTCATCAAGGAGCTGGGCTCTGGCCAATTTGGAGTGGTGAAATATGGGAAGTGGCAGGGCCAGCATGACGTGGCCATTAAAATGATTAAAGAGGGCTCCATGTCAGAAGATGATTTCATAGAAGAAGCCAAAATCATGATGTAAGCACAACTAAATGAGTATGAATATAGATTAAGGCAACACTCCTGATAACAACTGAATATCTAAACTGAGTCTCTTTGTGCACAAGACTCATCTGTCATACTGGGAAGGGTACTTCCTATAACTTCTTTGAGGAAAACCAACTCATAATATTAACTTCCTTCTCCTTTTTGCTCAAACAAGGAAGCTTCGCCATGAGAACCTGGTCCAGCTCTATGGCGTCTGCACCAAACAAAGGCCTATTTATATAGTGACTGAGTACCTTGCAAACGGCTGCCTGCTCACATACCTCAAGGAGGGCCTGAAGCAGCACCCAACAAGCATCCAGCTCCTAGAGATGTGTAAAGATGTTGCTGAGGGCATGGCCTACCTTGAGAAACACCAGTACATCCACAGAGACCTGGTGAGAGACAACGATCTACTGTGTGAAAGCTGAAAAAGAAATATCCCACTGCATTCCCACATCACTGCACCATGTTTGGTATTCAAAGATAACGCTGAAGGTTTAATGATTATGCTTGAACCAAAGGTATTGTTTGTTTTATCTCCAGGCTGCCAGGAACTGTTTAGTAGATGGAAATGGCACCGTCAAAGTGACTGACTTTGGCCTATCAAGGTAAAATAATTTACATAAGTTGCAAAAAGAACAAGGCACACTGGTGAGTCATACAGTATAATATTAAAATCCTCCTCCTCCATACCTTCCATCAGGTATGTTTTAGATGATGAATACACAAGCTCGGCAGGTTCAAAGTTCCCTGTTCGCTGGTCACCACCAGAGGTCCTTCTTTACAGCAAATGCAGCAGTAAGTCAGACATCTGGGCATATGGTAAGTGATACATACTGTACTTTTTAAAAAAATTGTTTTAATGATGTACTTCAAAGTGAGTGGACACAGAAGCTGCAGAAATAAAAAATAAAGGAACAAAAGACTCAATAGGTAAATTAATATTTACTCTACTGTACAGAAAAAATAACTTTGGGGAAACAAATAGTGGTAAATCCATAGGGAAAATAATATAGAAATAAATACAATAATACATTTATTGTTTAAAATTTAAATTAATTAATGAAATAGAAAAGTAAATAAATACATAAGCAATTTATATCACATTTTATGCGTTAACAGCTAAATATTTTATATATTTTTATGCCTTTAATGTTATATTGTTTTGTTGATATCTATTTTTGTCCTTTATATTTTATTTTGGCGGTTTGGGCCCTCCATATTGCTCGTCAGTTTCTTCTGCTCAAATCAGCATTTCATATCTGCATAAAAGCATAATTATTTTAAATGTTAACCATTTATATAATTTATCAGGAGTTTTAATGTGGGAGGTGTACACTTTGGGACGGCTTCCGTATGAGCGGCTCAACAACACGGAAATAGTGGATCAGGTGTCCCGGGGGATGCGCCTCTACCGCCCCCAGTTGGCCAATGAAAAAGTTTACAGCATTATGTCAAGCTGTTGGCTTGATGTAAGTGAATTTTGGTATTTTTTTGCGATCCCCAGTAGATGATGTTGAATGAAAAATATTTTCTGAACCCAATCTTAGAATTTCTCTTTGATTTTGCTTTCAGAAAGCGGAGGAGAGACCCACCTTTCAGGATCTGGCGCTGACTGTTCAGGATTTGCTGTATGAGCTCCAGTAGGCCTCAGAATAATTTATCAACACAAAACATCAACAGTTCACTCTGAAATCCACAGAGCAGCATCTCCAGACGTCCCTGGAAAGATAACACAATCACTGAAAGAGCACACCGAGGTCCTACTGTAATGTGAAGATGTGTACTGTGAATATTACTGTTGCTCTCTGATTATACTATCCTTTCCATCATATGAGTAGAAGTACATTCCTATAGAATAGCATTTAAACTCTGTACATTTTATTAAAGACCACTGGATTGAGATTGTATGTATTTAGTGAATTTTGTGAAATATTTGTGGAATGTGTAAACAGCTTTATATATCTAAACAAGCTTTGTGCGCGCATATGTATTGCACAAATAAAAGCCAAGTATACCAGGCTTTGAAATGTCTGAAACATCATGTGGAATGAAAATGAAAAATGAACATGTGCAAAAAATGAAATGGAAAAATTTCTAAACATCCGACAGACCTGCTGTACTCAGGTACCTCCATAGGTTGGTGTTATCCTCACTCGCCTATTAGAAAACAGATGTTTAAACATACCGTCAGATTGACATGGCTGTTACGAAAGGTTACGTGTGCATGATGACGGGTCTTGTCACAGAAACGCGCACCCTGATTGGCTGAACTACTTCCCGTTTCCCGTCGTTCATACACACGTGAAGGTCAGCAATAAAGCCATTAAGCATTGGAAATTTGTAAAATATCACTAATAAGACCTCTTTATAAGCAAGTATGGACGGCCAGGGAGCGACAGCTGACCCTCAGCTTCAGCAGTTTATCGAAATCGAGTCTCAAAAACAAAGATTTCAGCAGCTGGTGCATCAAATGACGGAGGTTTGCTGGGTAAGATAAGCTTTAGGCTACTGCCATTTGCTTTTTTTTTTTTTAGTATTAGTCTGTTGTTTATGACTGATAGCCAGTATGTTTTATATTGGAAAAAAGTTACAGATTTGTTAAGTTTGTTTGCTGTGGCCAGAAAATTATACCAAAGTTGGATTTAAGCGTTTTAAAAACACCAGGTGAGTCACACCGGGATTCGGGCACACTGCTTTTCGTAAGCAACCCTTAACGCTGTTTTTGATCTGATACGCAGGGATTCAAAAATAAAATGTTTGAGAATAAACCGCTTAAATTTAATTTCCCCTAAGCCACTACCCCGGCTTGGTATAGCTGACGCTTTGGGGGGGAAAAGTAGCGAGGTGAAGCGAAGTGTACGGAAATATAGTTTTGTAATGTTAATGCCACACCGGACAAAAATCAGAGTCGTGTGAGGTCACGAAGTACCGCTTAAGAGTTTGCTTTGTGTTGAATAACGGGTATAAATACACCTCTGACTGCCACTTTTGAGTGTTTATGAGGAACATGTCCGAATCACGGAGTGGCGTACTGCGTACTGAGGTCACAACGGGGGCACAGCCACGCGCAGTCGTGCTACAATGTTACCTGTACCTGCTGTGACGGGAAGTGGTTACTTTTTAACTGGAACTCCAACTCGCTGTTACACCTCTTCTAAATCGGTGTCTGTTTCCAGGAGAAGTGCATGGATAAACCCGGGCCGAAGCTTGACTCGAGAACGGAGATGTGCTTTGTTAACTGCGTGGAGCGATTCATTGACACCAGCCAGTTCATCCTAAATAGACTGGAACAGACTCAGAGGAGCAGGGGGTCGTTCTCTGAGACCATGGCAGACTAAAAGGTGTCTCTTGGAGCACTAATGGGGCACATGGGCACTGCTCTGAGGAGCCGCACCCCTTACCCTGCTGTCTGTGCAGTACCTTGAAGAACTGTCCAGTCATTGGGGAAAAGGAACATGAAGTGTTACTTTTTCATACAAGTGCCTGAGGTTAACACCAACTATGGACTCCTGTAGTTTCATTTGTCTTCTGCTGGCATCTGAGTGTTGCAAAAAAAACAAATGTGGGTGCAAAACACGTAAAACCACACTAAGCTGGCCTGCTGTTTTTTTTTTTTTTTTTTGTGTTTTGTTTTGTTTTTGACAGCACGAAGACTTAACTACATGCTGGTGTAATTAAAGGAACTAAAGATGTCTTGACAGAAGAGGCATGATCAGCAGCTGAAGGTTCTGGGCTGTACATATGCAATAAACAAAATGCCAAACAATATTGTCCATCTTTTGGAAGAGTGCAGTCAACTGATGGTGTAATTGTGTTTTAATCGTCATTATCAAACACACAAAATACAGTTAAAGCAGAGATATGTTACAGCTTGGCACATGTTAGGAATTCATTTATACAAGTAAACAACATTCTTTGGTCTGGTTTGTATAGAATACTGAGGTAATACAGTAACTGACATGAGGAGTGATTCAAAATTGAAGTCGGAGCAAATTAACACTTAACCCTAACACTGACTGCAAATCAGCTCATAGATCTTTATATATGATGAAGGTTAAAGGTGCAAAACTATGACTGGGTTATAGTTTTCAGTAACAGAAGGCACAATCTGGCTTGTGAAGGCTATTTATTAACTTGATATGCTGTAAAAATAAAAATAAATGTTACTTTAATAAAGTACACTATATAAAATGATGTGGACAACTAAGAGTGTCAATTTTAAATAAAATCCAGTGTACTGATAGCATAATTATGCTCATTTTAAAGCTTCCTTGCTCTTCCGATGAGTTTTTTTTTTCTTTTTTTGTAAGATGGATTGTAAAGCTGTGAAACTGATTAAAGTTTTAGAATTACTTTTAAGTGGTAATAAGGATGCTGGTCCTCCCTAAGGTGCTCTCTGGTGCATACCCCACCCCCCGTTTGAGCTTCCTTCTCTGGGCATATTCATCTCATCTTCTGCTTGCAAGTCATAGCTGGAAAGAGCCAAGTATGGCTGCTGGCCCCATGGAAAGCCCTGAGGACCTTTCCTCAGATAAAGTGGGAGGGAATCCCAGGTAAATGTAATGTCCTTAAAGGCATGGAGGAGAAAAATTCCCAAAATGATGGTGAGGAAGCCACTGATTGTTCCCACTATTCCATCAGTGGTCATTCTTAACCATTCCTTGAAGAGGATGGCCGAGCAGGCCATGACAGATGTGGTGAAGAAGACATAATAAATAGGAGTCACTAGTGATGTGTTAAATATGTCAAGCGCTTTGTTCAGATAGTTGATTTGAAGGCTAACACAGATTACCAGGCAGATGACTAAGGCCCAGAACAGGGGTTCCTTCAGCACTGCTGTCCCGGCAAACAGCTCCTTAATGCCAATGCCCAGGCCCTTGACACAAGACACAGAGAGGGAGCCAATCACAGAGCAGATCAGGATGTAGACCAGCACATTCTTCTGTCCAAAACGTGGAGCCACAGCAAAGATAAGAATCAGGCTGCTTCCCACAACGCACACAGCAAACACAATGAAACCTAATGGGAGCATTCAAGAATGAGTTAGTAACCTGAAAAAAAGCATTCAGCTCCTTTCTGGGATTCAGCTTCCACAGTGTTGTTAATCAGATCACAACAAAGCAGGTCTGGGCCTACCTGGATCTAAGAGCTTCTCAGACATGGCACTGAGGGAAGCCACCTCTTCTTCCTGTGGCGCATGGATAACCATGACCGTGGAGCCCAAGACGCAAAGCAAACAACCAATCTTCCCATGCACATTCAACCTCTCATTCAGAAAGTAAGACGACAGCACAGCACTGGAGAAGAAAAACAAACATAGCAGGTATAGTGTTTGCACAAATGGTACAATTACATATTTATAAGGATAATTTTCTTATTGTCAAATCCCTACAAAGTAACCAAAACCAGTATTGTGTTATTTTCCACCCAAGGGTCTATTCTTTCATGGTGGACAAAAGTGCAGTATTATATGTTTCCCTAAACAGCTGGACACCACAGCTTTTAGCAAATATTGCTCAAACAAATTCTATAATAAATATACTGTATTTATTGAGGAGTATTTTCAGTCTCAGGTGCATTTCCATAGCACATCAACAGCATGCTTCATTAATAATACTGTTAAACAATATAATACTTAAAAACATTTACCTGACAAGTACACTCAATGCTCCGAGAGGAGTCACGAGCGTGGCTGGTGCAAATGCATATGCAGCAAAGTTAGCAGCCTCTCCAGCTCCCACTACAACATAACAAAGATCATCATTAGTATGCAGATATATTCATAGCTGGTGCAGCTGCTTAGGTTAAACATTTTCTTTCAAACCCACATATGCAAATGTGCTCTTTGAAGGAATGTGTATTTGGAATATTTGGTGTGGGTGCAGTGCTTACTGCCACGTCATCAGCAAAAGAAAAAAAAAAACAAACCCACAAAAAGCCTTGTTTTGTTTAAAGAAAACAAAGAAGACAGTGTTTCTGGGAAGAATCCTGACCTTGTCACCAATTTAAAGGGCAAAATTAAGTCTGCAAATGATTCACTTACTTGAAATTAGTCCTGCCCACCATAGCCATTCTTTCAGGTAAGCATGGCCCCCTTGACCTGTGAGGTACACAAAGAAAAACTGGAGTAGATGTCACAATAACAGTTGCAGACTTCACCCTCTAAATAACTGCTCACTAGCTGTAAGGGTCATTGGAGGGTCATTTATGAACAACCAGTTTAACTTTGTCAATCATAATTTACACAATGCACTGAGGTGGCTTGAATTTACACAGGCCGTCTGATACCTGGTGTAGTATACTTTTATTATTCAGGTACACTTTGCACTAAAACATATAGCTATAGTTTTCCAGGACTTAACTCAATTTTATTTATACAGTTCAAAACAACAAACAGCTCAAAGCCATTATGGATTATGATTAACTCATAAAACATAATATATAGTTATTTTTCAAACACAAAAGCCAAATATTTACTGCTTCTTAAATGTAAGCCGAGAGTGCTTCTCTTTGTCTTAAGTGACAGCTTTATGCTTTAGACTCTTGGTTAATTAACAAATCCCTAAAAATCACCAACACAAAAAAGTCCATTCATTCTTTGTGGGGGAAAAAAAATACATAACTAAATGTACTTTAATTTAAAATAAGGGATAAACCATTTACTGTAACAGCTGGGTGTGTCTTTTAGCAAACTCTTGTCAAACAGGATGATATGCTGCTGGGATAGTCTTGAGTAGCAGACTTGGTGCTCCAATGCAGTGGACTCATTTATGGTCTGATTATTCTTCGAGCACAAAAAAAGTCACATGTATGTCATTTCACCCTCTAAAATGTGAGAATTTGATGCAATGATGCAATTTTTAGTCTGAAGTGATAGTTAAGTGAATAAGAGTCTCATCAATAATGACATTACAGTATATGCGAATACAACATAGCTGCATGATGACTAACCTACCTCCATCTTTCTTTTGATAATGAAAGTTGGCGCATTTCCATCATGACAACTGCAATAACAACTCTGATTAAAGGGCTACTTCATAGTGTCGTAGTTATTGTTGCTTTCTGTTTAATCAAACTACAGTTGAGTGTTCTAAATATCTCTTCAAACACTGACATAAACTTTGCCCATGTTGAGTTTTATTTCATCACCTGCTCGCATAGACCCTTTGCTGACCAATCGCAGCAGGCCTTTCTTTTTCAAGATGAAACTTGAGCCGATAAAAACACTGGAGCTCACAGCCAGAGAGAGACCGATGTAGAAGTCCAAACGGTTCACCTCCATCTGAAACAGCGGATAATGCAATAAAAGATGTTCCGGGGTGTAAAATAATCGACCCACTATAAACACGAAACTTTCCAGAAATCAAGCGACAGGAACCGCATGTTTAAAGAAGTCACATGAGAGGCTGACTGTACCGCGACGAGTTGAAACTACCCATTAAAACGACCATAAATGCCGAGCAATAGGAAATTACGTACCGCTCTGACTTGGCTGTAGTTTGATTTAGTGTAATTCAGATTTACACGGCCGTCTGGCGCCACATCTTGTGAATTTTTTTTTTACCTCCGTCGTATCAAAGATATTCGTCACATTCGTTACGGACCGTGGGAGGAGGCGCAGCTGATTGGCTGGCCGTCACCAAGCAACTTCCTGGTGATGGTCTGGGAAACGGCTGGAGAACGTGTGCTACCAGCCGAGCAACAAGCAGCTGTTCTTCTCCAGGCTTTCACATGG
Source organism: Heterochromis multidens (assembly GCA_015108495.1). Classification (NCBI taxonomy): domain Eukaryota; kingdom Metazoa; phylum Chordata; class Actinopteri; order Cichliformes; family Cichlidae; genus Heterochromis; species Heterochromis multidens. The sequence continues at coordinate 32,744 of VUQS01034074.1, forward strand.
GAGGACACATTAAATCATCTTAGTAAAATTTAGTAATAATGAATGTTTTTGCTTAATTACAATAACAAACTACTGCAAAGTCAGCTGTATAACAATAACAAAGAAAAGGTGTAATGTAATAATAATAATAATAATAGTAATATAGTAATGGGCCATTCTACAGATGTAAGACATTTTCTGTCCCACCCATGAATTTGAAAATAATCCATGCACAAAATACTAAAACATACGTTTGTTGTGTAGTTACATCTGTCCTGAGACAAAAGGTAAACCTAGTTGTTGAAAAAGTGGTTATAAAATGTTATTTAAGACACAAAATAGCTCTTGAGAACCCACAAAAATGTCATTTTTCTCGTGTCCCAATTTGTTGATAACCAAACTGCTTGTCAAATATAATAATTAAAATAAGTTATAAATCCACTTTATTGTTTTGATTCTGTTAACACGTCTCTTATGATGTAGAAACCAATTTATTTAACATCAAGATATTTTAAAGAACAGTAATTAGCGACCGCAAGTTGTCTTCCACTATATATGTGCAGCTCTGTTATCGAAACCTATTTAGCCTGGAAAAGGAAGAGACAAAACAGTGAGATGACATGACAAAGAAGAAGTGACATGATCGAGTCACGTTCCAACACCATGGGTAGACCAAAGGTCAGTCCTCTTTGACATAGTTTGTATTTGTCCAGTCTTTTCTGACTAGAGTGTGTCACTCTAACCCACGCAACCCTGTTACCCATATTAACAGACAAATTCATTTCAAAGTTTTGTTCCTTTATTAATATAACTACATTTATCCTTGACTTTCACAGTCCATTACATTCCACAGCTCACATCTTTTTCTGAGAAAACACTAATACCAGCACTGATTTGAAACCCTGTTACCATACATCTAAAACAAACATTATAAACAGATTGCAAACTGATGTAAAATTTATTCCACAACATTTCGGTGGTCCAGAGTATGTATTTGACATATTTATGTCATAATCTACAAATAAAAGTAATATACCCATTCAACCCTGCTAATTTGTGCAACCCTGTTACTGTAATTTCAACCCTGTTACCATATCATTTTTAATTAAATAATCATAAATGTTTTTATTAGCTCACAAGGGATTATTCTACTGCCTTTGTAATAGTGACTAGTGACAAGTTGTGCAAGGTAGATTTAGAAAGTTGCTTAAATGAATACATCTTATCTGAAAATGAATGAGTATTCAGTGTAGAGTATAAGTATTCAAGCGACTGTTTGTTTGTTTGTTTGTTTGAAGCCTAAATTCTCTTCCAATTATTGAATGACCCTAATAAAAGAGAGACATGGCACTCAAATAATATTGAATTTGTGATGGCCTCTTGGCCCACTCTTACTGGGCTCTGCTTTCCTTATTGGCTTCCTCTTTCAATCTTTTCCAGGTAACTGGGGGCTAGGGGTGCCTAGCAAACAATGTCACTGAGTTGCAGTATGGGAACTCTGGGATCCAATATGTTGAGGCAAAAAATCTGGATATCCTACCCTTTGATGCTGAAATTTTGATAACTGGCTTTCTTGTAGAGAGTCAGATGGGAACATCAGCTCTCTAAGCTACTGCCTTACCACCACTTGGCAGATCAGACCACAACTGGAAGACTCCTCTCTCTCTGTTGTAAAACAAAGAGATACAGAAAATTGTTCGCACCCACAACCATCAGGCTTTATAATTCTCATACAAATGGCAGATGAGCTGTGTCAGACATACGAATTTTCCTTTGGGATCAATAAAGTTCTTCTTTTTCTTCTTCTTCTTCTTAAAGCGTTATATCTTGGTGGGTAAATCTACACAAATGCTGCAGAGTAAAAACATCAAATAGCCAAACAGTTGTAGATAAATGACATGACTTCCATTTTCTCTTATGTTCTGATGAAAGCCTCAAGGCTGAAACGTTAGTGTGTTTATTAAAATACTAAGAATAGATTGGTAAAATTGAGTTTTGTTCATTTTTTTTCCTGACGTTTTGTACAAGCGTAACCTTTTTACCTACAGGTGTTCAACATTCAAGCAGCAGACACACCTGTCCATTTTTTGAGTTTCAGACAGAGACAGGCTGTTTTCCCAAATTCAGTCTTTACACAAAGCGATTTTACTCCATTAACAAAGCTTCAACAACAAATCAGGAGCTCCTTTCCTGAATCAGGTGGCCCTGAACCATCCTTTAGCTATAGACTCAGGCTGTTTGCTCTGAGCATTTCTTCTCACTTTTCCACACCTGATGCATTTATAAGCCAATGCTGAATGTCATTAACTGTTGTCTACTCTCTCCCTTAGTTTGTGTCTTGTTCAATTTGTTTTTCTTGGTCTCTACATGCACCTCGTTTTTCTCTTGGTTGTCCTCCCTTAGCCTGGTTCTGCTGGAGGTATAGCAATAGCTATAACAAATACCACTATTTTACTCATATTATGCTTCCACTTGACAACATCAAGCAATATCACATACAGACTGCATGTGAACTTCTCCCATGTGCTAAAATAATACCATAAAGCTTTAATTCATGTATTAAATAGATATATATAGTTGTGATCAGAAGTTTACATACATTCATCACAGGGATGAACGTCATGGTAATTTTGGGCTTTTAATGATTTGTTTGAACTGTTCCTTTTCCAGGGTGGAATGATTGTACAGCATACATCTTTAATGACTTTAAAAAACAAGAATTGGGTGCACAAGTTTGAATTTATTTAGGATTTTTTTCTAATCCGAACAGGGTCAAAAGTATACATACAGGCTCAAATATATTCATACACTCACTTAAATCTTTTAATAAGTGATGATGCAGGTTGTGCAGTGTCTTTTAACTTGGAGAGGCCAAGGCCTATTAACTTCTCGTTAGTGATCATGATTGACTACAACTGGTAGTTTCTCTTTGCCAGCATAAAAAGCTTTTTTTTTTGCTTTTTTTTTTTTTTTTATTGACAGCACTCA
>VUQS01034077.1:2504-16750 GCA_015108495.1 Heterochromis multidens
TGGCGCTCCGTCTCCTCACATCCTCATTCCGGCTCCCCCCAAACTCACCTCCACCGCTACCTCTGCCCTCCGCACGTACTCCCGCCACAGCCATTCCTCCAAAACATCACCCTCCACGCAAACCCCCACCTCCTCCTCTCTTCTCCCTCCTCCTTCCTCCCCTTCCTCCTCCTCTCCTGTTGTAGCGACCGCCACTTCACCCCTTCTCTCGTCTTCTCCAATTTCTTCTGCAACACACAACACCGCCATGTCTACCAAGACCTCCACCAGCCTGACCAATGGGAGCACCAGGGTCCTTTCCACAACCTCCACGCCAATCACACCATTTCACACACCAGCCAGTCCACCTGGCAGACAGGTAAAGGCCCTCCCTCACCACAGGGCATAATCCACACTTTAAAGGAAAAACAGGAACAGTTATATCACTTAGAAACACTTAAACACATTTTTGCCCTGGGTTTTGCCTCTCAGGCTAAATGCAGACTGTACTACTTTGCTGGTGCCCATTGAATGGAGTTACACATGTGGTTTAAGTTGTGAAAGAACATATTTAAACCAGTTTTTTTTTATTTGCCCAAACAACACAAGACAATGAAAGTAAATGTCTTAATGTAAAGAAAAGTCACCTCCCATTACTTAAGCAGGATAGAATGAGGCGATGATTACATGATAGCGCCAACCTCCAGGGCTCCAGCCAACATGCCAGGAAGTACCTGAACCTGCAGTTCCTCTAATATCCAACTTTAGGCTGGCTCCAACAGTGAATCAATCCCCATAGACTCACATGTTAAAATGTCTAAGTATCTTTACAGTCTGCTGCAATACATTTTGGGCTTCTAAAGATAATTTCCACCTTCATAACTGTAAGGGAGGGATTTTTTTATAACTCACCTGTTTGGGTTTCCTTAAGGCTTAAATTTCGGGCTGACCGCTGTCTGCTAGGACTTTGGAGCATTTTTAATGCAATTATCTGACTATAATTATGGCTTGCTGTGAGGTACAGACCTTTTTTCACTTTTCACTTCTAGGAAAATCCTATATTTTCCTAGAAGATATTTCTAGGATTATATTAGCCTTTTGCTAATTAGAAGATAACTGTGTTTGTGCAATACACCCTTACAGTATATGGATGCAGCACTCCACCCTTTCATGCACATATGGCCACTTCTGTCTCCAAAAAACCCAACATGACAGTGGCTAAAATGCTAACTTTGAGGCTTCCAAAAGAAAGAGTCTAAAACCAATGGATGCCATCTTTTATGCACAGTCTATGGGTTGTATAAAGAGGAGGCCACCTTTTGGCTATATGCATGAGACTGATAACAGTCATTTAACAGACTGATAACATTTGAATTAAATATTTTTGGAGCCTGCCTCCAGTGGACATTAGAGGAACTGCATCTTTTGCCTTCATTTTACAGCCCTGAGGGTTGCCGCTTGGATCATTTTAACCAAAATGAATCAATTAGATCCTAAAAACTGGAATCAAATCTCAGCAGATTGGTTGAATTTTAAATAATGGTTCCCAGTTTAAATGTTAATTGAATCTGTATTTTACTCATATTTGTTTAACACGTGCCGTGTATGAGAACATAAGCCGAGTTTGATTAAATGTAAAAAATGTGAAATAACTGTTTAAAGTCACTGGTGACCTTTCAAAACCTGTACAAACATCAACACATCTCAGAAATACACATCTTAGAGATATACGTTTTTTAAAAAAAAAAGAAGATAGGGTGTGATTAATCTAAGAATGACAGACAGCTAGTTAAACAAAGCCTCGGACCTTTCAGCTGACAGCCTCCATCTGGGTCAGTGTTTGTCGACTGTTTGGGGTTACAGTTTCCTCTTTGTTTGCTTTCATCTCAGTGCGTTTCACATCCTTAGACTCGGGCCTCACTCTTTTTGTATTTAGTGAGTAAACGGGCTGAACTGGGAGGGAGCCACAGACACACTTGCATTCACACTCTATATGCAGGCGTTGCTGTATTTGTTCTTTACTATGATACAAAAACAGCTGCACAGTCCTTGGTTGTTCATGTTACAGGGTTTTAAAAACAGTCCAGATGAGCATGACAAGATGAACTTGAAGGGGAAATCGGACAAATTTTAACCTGGCTTTTATGAGCCTGTTCTCAGAATATTTTTATTTTTTATAGGATATCAGCAAATAAAATGACATTTACTGGCCTTCTTGTTCTTGAGTGTAACCAGTGGTTTGCACCTTGCTGTTGTAAACCTTCTGTATTTCCATTCATGAAGGTGTCTCTTGATTGTAGACCCTGACAATGATCCTCCTACCTTCTCGAGAGTGTTCTTGACTTGGTTAGATGTTCTGTGGTCTTTCAGGCCTTTTGGTGTTGCTGAGCTGGCCTGTGCATTTCTTCTTTTTAAGATTGTTGATTTGACTCCTAAAGTTTTTCCTGTCTCTCTGATAGGTTTACTTTGGTTCCAGTGAAAAAGCTACCAAATGCAAATTCAACACTTGGAATCAACTCCAGATTTTTATCTGCTCAATTTGTCATGGAGCAAAGCTCAGCTGACCATGAAAACACTTCTCAGGCAGTTGTCCAATTAATTTTGAGCCTCTAACAATGGCTGTAATTCCTAAATTGTTTTTGTAAAAAGCCCTTGGTCTCAAGGGGTCGGGTCCAGACCAGGTGCTGCTTAGAGCTCAGATGGTAAACATAGATACACACACACACACACACACGTGACTGTCTTGCTATTTGAGGAAATGTCATAAAAAGTCGTGCTTGCTCTGAAGCTCTTCCTTAATTGCTTTCCTGTTCCCCTCTCTCCTCTCCTCCCTTTGTTTCAGGTATCACAGACTCATCCTGTGGGCACACCTGGTCTTGTGCGAGCCAATCAGAACCCCTTCCCTGTCAGGCAGAAAGTATCCCAGCAGACATTGCTCCTAGGGAAAGGTCTCAAAGGGTCGGGCCAGGACCAGGTGCTGCTTAGAGCTCAGATGGTAAACATAGATACACACACACTCACACACACAGACATTTACATATATTTCCACATGTATTCTGTTTCGCTGCTGGCAGCGAACAGGACAGAGTGTGCAGCTGGAGAAAGGATGACCAGTATTAAAATGAGCCAGTGTGCTACAAGCAAGTCTGGAAACACAAGTTTTCTGCTTTAAAATGTGTTTAATTTAAAAGCTTTCAAAGCAACAGACCAAAAATACTAAACAATCACAAACTTACACACAATAATATGATTTAATACAAAAAGTCAATCGTATTTAAGTGCACTTCGTGGCTTCACGATAAACTTCCTGAGATGCAGTGTTTTAACCCTGTAACACGAAGTGCATCATATTTGATACATGAGTTTATAAATTGCAAATTGTTTATAAATTGTAAATAAATTGCACAGTACATTTTAAGCAATAAACTGCACAAAAATTCCGAATGTAGCAAAAAACTCATATATGCAAATTTACATGTAATTTCTTTTTTTTTATTTGTCAGAAGGTTCAATAAACACTCCAGTTTTTTGGCAAATATTTAATGGTTCAGGCTTTACAGGGTTAAAACAATCTCAAAACACTGAGGAGTCTACTCTGAAGCAAGATTAGCAGGTTCAGTGAGCTGTGTTGAGCTTAAAGTCAGAGTTTTCAGTGTCACAGAGGTGGCTTCTTTTACCTGGCTAAATCACCATGGTAACTGATGCTGAACTCAGAGTTTTGGCTTAAAATAATCTGGAAGCAGAACATTTTCACTAAATCTTTTATTTACAATATGCTGTAGGTGTGATATAGACCTAGGTGGTGTTCACCTGAAGAAGAGCCAAATAACGGGTCAAACGCCCCCTTTTACGTGAGCTGGAGTTAACAAAGAAAGTTGATAACCACCGTCGAGATACCGGTTATTGCTGACTTGAAGATATACAAGGAAAGCCTGGCTATGCTGAACTTTCTTCGTAGTATACCCCTCTGGTAGACTTTACATCCTCAAGTATTAAAAAGAGCAAAAGAAAACAGCTATCAATGAACAAAAGGCTTCATTATGACTAAGAGATGAGCTCAAAACCATAAATCTGTGATAAGGATAAAATCCTCTGTCACTATAGGTGTAATTTTACAATTCGTTATTGACATTATTTGTAAAAATTTATATATAGTGATTGATTATTTGCACAAAAATCTGTTTTAGTCTAAAACAGACCTTAAAGTTTTTTATCTGGTCATAAAAGCCCTTTTAATTTTCTTAAACAATTGAATATTAAACCATGGTTAATACTTCGGGTTACTTCCACCATCATAAATCTGCCACCTCTACTTAAAACACTAAAACATGCTTTAAAAGTGTATGAATGTATTTAACATTGAGAAACACTGTCTCAAGAAGACTAGTTGCGTATTAATGCACCGGTGAAAATAGTCCCCGGCAAATGCACAATTTCCTCTTGTTTGCCTGTTAAAATCTGCAGTAGTTTTAGGAAACTATCGATCCTTTTTAAAAAGTAACTGTCCTGTATAATTATAGGTTTTTTATTAGATCATTAAAAGGAAACGAGGGGCTAGAAAATCCTTAAATTATCCATGTCTCACGTCTTTAAACTTCACCTGTGTTTTGTTACGTTCAACAACTTTCTCTCATGTTTCCTAATGAAACACAAACAAAAGAAGGCAAATAGAAGTAAATTTTATCTTTTGTTTTTATGTCTCAGTAGTGAAGAAGATTCCGTCTAAAGATTTGCACATTCATCTATATTCACAGCTTGAATCGCTGCTCTCCTCTGTTTATCTCCTCCTTCACTTATTTTCTCCTTTTCTTTCCTCTTTTCCTCCTGCAGCTGATTCTTACATCTGCTATGCGGCCTCCCCAGCCATCCTCCTCCTCTTCCTCCTCCTCTTCTTCCACCTCTCCTCCTTCCTCTAACCCCGCCTCCGCTCAGGTGAGCAGCCAAGCAAACGTGACTGTTCATATGTGCGTGAATGCAGATTTTTGAATTGACCTAAATCCTTCCTCACTTTAGATACTCATGCTACTAACGCTAAGCTTCACACCTTCACACGTTTTTTCCCTATTTTTTGGATCCTTCTGCCATCTTTATATAATGTTAAACATCAGGTGTTTATATTAAACGTCGACAAAGTTTCTCAGGGTGGAGCAGACGCTCTGATTTCTTTACACAGTCATGTGCTACAGACAAAGTACAGGAACTACAGCCAGCAAGCACTGGGTGCTGCCCCTTGGTAAGCTTCCAGAGCCTGGCAAATCACAATAAAAGCTCCCTTGTAGGAAGGAGGGGCCTTAAAGATATAGAGGAACAGAAAAAAGCACTGGTATCCTGAATGTTTGATCTGTTTTCTGATCATTCACGCTAGAAAACTTCAAAAAGTGCATTGTGGGAAAAACTTCAAGAGTCATATCACCGTGTGGGATAGGTGCATGCTCAAAAGAAGAAGAAAAGTTATAGTATATGAAAGGTCTTCTTTTTACCTACATTTTGAAACTAGGCTAAACTTCTAGCTATGATTCCTTCTGGGTCAAAATACAGTTCTAATATAGTCATCATTTAATCTTTGACTGTAGCATATGGCTGTGACATGGAGAAACAACAGTTTGAACATTGATCAAAAATCTTCAGGGCCTAAAGTCCTTGAAGGACCTGGATCACAGAGGGTCTCAGGGTCAGTGGATGTGTGGCCCTTTTATTGTCTTTACTTTGATCCTGAGATCCAGATCAGTGTTTACTGGATAAGAAAAATGTAATCTTGTATTTCATTAGTGCCTTATTGCAGTTGTAATTATTTCAACTGTGAAATTCAAAAGAGGAATTTCCCAAATATGTGATAAATAAATTATTTCTTATCTTTCTGTTACCTTAAAAACAATCAGCAATTGTCACACGAGCAACAACAAGAGTAAATCTGCCTCTAACATACCTGCTGTACCTGGTAACAGTTGCTAAGCTGTGATTGGACAGCCAACACCTTGATGAGATCTAACTAATCTTTGTCTCCTTTCCAGCTCCAGAGTCTCACCTTGAGGCGTCCTCCCCCCGGGACCCTCGCCATCCCTCCTTCCCTCCGCCTCAAGCCCCCCACCACGGCCCCGCCTCCCCTCTCTCGCCCTCACGCTCCCCTCTTCCCGCCTCTCAGGCCACGACCGCAGCCCAGCACCACGGCAACTGAGAGCCCAACCACGCCCAGCCGCCACCTCTCCGTGCCTCCTCCAAGTAGGTCCCCGAAGGGTGTGATGAGGCAGGATGAGCGTGCTTTTCCATGTGGAGATCTAAAATCTAGTGATTAACAGATTATCATTAAATTACTATAATTCTATACTTTAAACCAGCTGATGCTGTATTTGCAGCTTACCTAAAATGGGCTTGTTACTAGATCTTTTATTTATTTTTAATTCTGTCATATTTTTAAGAGAATATTAACTGTAATTAAACATGCAGTTTATTGGTAGGATCCAGGTCATATTTTCAGCCAGTTTAAAAGCACAGCTTTAAGTATTAAAGCTGCTCCTGTCTGCCTCTTCCTCACACACATACTGATGGAAAACAGAAAACATTCCCAGACCCTGACAGTGACTAACTGGAGGGACCGGAGGGAGGTGTGTGTCTGATTTTCAAAACCAGTATGCTTTAAAATGAGTGAAATTTTCAAAATAGAAGCCCTCAGATATATTTATATTTCAGATATCTGCCTGATTTTCAAAATAAACACCACAATATGGTTATAGGAATTCTTTAGGCTCTTACTTGTTCAAAATAAAAGCCTCAAATTTCATATTGGATGTTAGAAACTGTGTGAAATTTTCAGAATAAAAGCCTGTAGTCTGTTTTAGAGGATCCTTGGAAAGGCCTCAGATTTTCAAAATAAAATCCTGCAGGTTAAGGCATTCATGAGTATGCGTTAAGATGCCGACATTTCAAAATAAAAGCCTTCTGTTTAATTTTTTCAACTGTTTGAGGTATCAACAGCCAACTTCCTTCAGCTGTTCAGCCAACTTATTTACCTCCAGCTTTTTGGCAGCAAGCCTCAGACCAAGTCTGGTAGTAGCAGTCTAGTTATTATTATTATTATTATTATTTATTATTATCTTTAATAGTAGAGTTTATAACAATATAAATATGCATGTACACATGGCAGAAACCTACTTTAAATTAATATAAAAATACTTGATATTTTTTTATTTTACAATCTAATTTCTCAGAACTTTCTTAAAAGCTCCCCGCTTCTTAAAATCAGTATGGTGTTAATAACAAAATGAAAATGTATAGTTTTATTTAATAATAAATGAATATTATAACAAGTGACATCAGTTAAAATATTTACAAGTTTTAGACAAAAAGACAAAGAAATATAAACTAACAAAAATTAATATTAAACAAACTTAAAAATTCAGTCATACATGGTTGATCTGCTTAGTAATTTGTATATTAATGTACCTGACATTTAATGGCTTTGTCCTTAGTTTTGTGTTTCTAAATAATATACATATAAAAATAAAATTCACTCCATACTATGAAAAATTATCCACTCAGGCATCCAATGCCCATGGACCTGCCCTGTAAAATAAAGTGACTCAGTGTAAGAATATTTGTTAATCCCTCTAAGTGAACATTAACATCAGTTAATGAACTTGGTGTTTTCTAAAAGTTAAAGTTACTTTTTTGTAAATTTCTTTGTTTAAAAATAGGTTAAAACCTTATAAACTTTACTAAAATTATCAACAAAAGCTACGACTTTACGTCCAACATATCTGTGTATTGTGTTGAAGAGATACCAATTGAAGTTCAAGTAGGGCCAGGCTGTGCTTTCATGCAGTACCACTTGTGTAACCATTATTTATCCAGGTTAGTCATTAAGAACATTTTAATTTATAGTGGCGGCCAGTGCGTACGCTAAACTGAATACAATACAGAGAAAATTAGCATGGCCCCTGCCCAAGGATGACTTGCAAAAGACAAAGTCTCTTGAGGAAATGGGGGTGGGGCTAAAAACATATTCGAAAACATTAACGCCAACTGGTAAACCGCTACCCCTTGGTGGTAAAAGTTTTGGTATCTTTAGGACTTTGGTATAACAGAAAGCTGCCTAATTACTGCAGATTAACCTGTTAATGACTTCCCTTTTAATTACTACCAAACTGTGTAGAACTTTCTTTGAAATTTCCTTGTAATGATCTGTTTTCACTTATTTTAATTAAAGTAGCTATGCAGTCAGTTTGTAAGTGTTTCTTGTAAAAATTACCCCACAAAAATGGAAATGTTCTGTATTTTAAATCAGTTTTGCCTTTATTTTATAAAGAATTACATTTTCTTAAAATAGATATTTTTCCCTGTTTTCCTTTTTTTTCATGATTTTCCACTTACTGGGTGATTTAACTTCTTTTAGGTTTCTAAAACAGACAAAAGAAGGACAAAATTATTACATTTAGCTGCTCAAATTCTTCTTTGCTGCACTGGTGTGGTCCTGTGTATGGTTTTATTTCAGCGGGTTATGAACCAAATAATTCCCCTTAATTACCAGGAGACATCAAAGAGCTTCAGTTTACTCTCACAGAACACACTGGAACAAGTCAATTTCCAGCATGTTTGCCATCATTGTCTACAACTGAACTCATAAATCACTCGGAAAAACACAAACAAATTTAAACTGCACAGTGCTGCAGAACAAAGTCAAATTCAATCATCCATCTTGATATCTTTTCCTGGCTTTTGAGATCAGAATTAGAAAACACAAAACATGATAAAATATGCTTTTGATCATCTGAATATTTCAGAGTTTAGTGGATAAATTTCAAGGAAAGTTAAGTCTCTAAGATAAGAGAAAGTTGAGGAGCTTTTCAGCCAACACTCTGAGTAAGGAGCTGAGCCTCCTGTGGATCAGTGTTGGACTGGAGATTACAGTGAAGGAGCTGAGAATTAAACCATCATAACATACACAAGATGCCATTAGAGGAACTGCAGTTTTTGGTAGTTCTTTTTTCAGTCGTTATAGCCATCCCTCATTGTTTAATGGTTTCTTCTTCATCCTCGTCTCCCACAGCTCTCTACTCTCCGGTTCGAGCCGTCCCTCTGAGACCCAGACTTCACTCTCCTAACGGTCACAGAGCAGTGTCACCTCGACAGACCTCGACCCTCCAACCAATCGCTGCTGCTCCCTCCAGTCAGGCATCTCCCATCAGCAGGCCGCTGGCTGGACTGAAGAGCTCTCCGTTAACTCACAGCCCAGTTTCTGTCTCCAACCCTCTGTCAGCAACGCCGCATTTTGAGCGCTCGCCGTCTGCAGCAAGGCAGCTTCAAATCATCGCTCTGTCTTCAGGTCGCCAACCTCAGCCGGGAACGTACACGCACGCTTCGGTGCAGCCGGTGCCTCCAGCTGCAGAGTCGCCTGAGCTTTCCGCCCAATCAAAGAGGACTTTGAGTGCCGAAGAAGTCCTTCCTCCTCCTCCTCTAAACCCCTCATTGCCAAAAAACACTTCTCCCCTTCCCTCACCTCCATCCCTCCTGAGTCCAGCCTCTCCGCAGAGTCAAGCTGAGCCCCAGCCGCAAAATCTGACCCAGAAAGTCGAGGCAAAGGAGGCTGAAGAGCAGAGAAAGAGAGCTACAGGGGTGAGACAGGGAGTCAAAGATGAGGGGAGCGTCGCTAAAGACCTGAGGATGGAGAAAGATGACCAAAGAGAGAAGGTGAAGGAGGAAAAGCTGAGTGAGGAGCAAATCAGTCAGGAGGAGCAGGAAGTTAGCCGAGAGGAAGATCAAATGGAAGTGACAGAGGAAGGCCAAGGTGACAGAGAGAGGAGCGACGAAGGCAAGGACAAGAAGATGGAGGAGGAAGAGGAAGGAGAGACTCCAATGGACCAGTCTGAGAACCAGACTGGACAGCTTCTCCATCAGTACCACAACACGGATCCTATCCCGGTGCCTGATTCTGTTAAAGACTCCAGTGTGGACTCTAAACCCATCACAGGTCTCATTTCATCTCCAGTTCCAATCCAAACTCCAGCACCAGTCCCGGTACCAGTACCAGCTCCAGTCCCTGAAGTCTCTGCTCAGAGTCAGAGGCTGCCAGAGCCTCAAAAAGACCTTCAGCCCGTTAGCCAGGAGGACTTCTGTGAGAACATGTCGACTCAGTCTGACAATCAGTCAGGTACCTTCAATAACACGTCTCATACTCAGCAACATTAACTGTTCATATCTCAGTGTTTACTGGTGCACAAGGTTTAATGGTGAAGCTGTCAGGTTGCTGTAAAATATAAAAGCAAATCAAATTTAATTTTCTACGCCAACGACAGCAACTTCGTCTGTTCTTTAGCGAGTTTGTCATCTGCCCAAGCTTGTGCTCCCTTAAAAGTGTGCACACAGATGATTAGTTGTTATTATTACACTATTTTTTACTTATCTCGGAGAAGCCATACATAGTTGTCGCACAGTGTGCAGCACAGTCACAAAAAACTGTGACTGTGCTGCACACTGACAGTTTCTGATGCTTCATGTCAAATATAAGTGCAATTAAACTGTTAGGCAAACTATCTTTAAAGGACATCTGCCAGGAGTAATTGATGCAATAATAGTGGTGCAGTAATGCAATAAAGACTCGCTGGTACCTGCTCACTGGTGAACAGTAGTTTTCTGGATTTCTGTCACAATAAATTCTATATGTTTGTTTTAGACTGTGGACAAAATTTGAATATATTAATCTTCAGGGAACAATCAGTGTGTTTTTGATATAATTTTTAGACATTTTATTGGAAGGAATGCTTGTTAGATGTATTTATCATCAAAATTATAGCTAATTGATTTGAGTAACTGCAGCTGTCTGACTTACAAGTGCAACAGATGTTGACTTACCATCAAATATATAAGTAAATAATGGGAAACACTTTATCTCATATTTGGTTATTTGTTACAGCAGGTAAAATAATACATCTATCGTTCCTGTGGTGGATGCTTATGAACATGGCCAAAGTTTTAAATACTCATATCATAAATACTGGCTATCCTTTTATGCTTGTCAGACTATTTTATTTAGAAGGGCAGCCAATCAGAAGAAAGTTCACTTAAAGGGGGAGGAACTAAATGGCTCGTTAGACCATACACTGTATGTGGATGCATAAAAGATGGATGTAGCTACTGTGACATCACAGATTAGTTTTGGATGCTGGGTCTTTCTTTGGAGCCAGAAGTCGCCATATTTGGATGAGAGAATGAAGTGTGTAGTTATAAGACAATGCTAGCTTGCCTGGTATTGTGTGGAAGTAATAGTGAGTAATAGTAATGAAATACTGGAAAATCCACTCACCAAACTTGGAGCACAGACTTTTTAGATGGTTTGTAACAAGCAGCAAGCCATAATATTAGTCAGTGGACGGTTGAGAGGTCCAGTTTAAGGCTCAACAAAATCAAAAATGGGCGACTTATGAAAACATTCACCCCCGTACGGTTGTTACGAGGACTGAAACTAACTGCAGAGGCCAAAACTGTTTTTTGTAGCAGGTTGTAAACATAATTATTTCTGCTGTAAAGTTGGACATTTTAACACTGGATTCTATGGGGACGGATTCACTTCTGGATCCAGCCTCTAGTGGCCACTAGAGGAACTACACTTCTGTGTTGGCTTAATTTCTCCTCAAAACTGGTATTGGTAAAATAAAAGTAAAATACAGAAAGTGACACATATGGTGCGATTACAGATATTCCAAGTAAATGGCCAAAGGTTTGTGGACTGTATCTGGGAAGACTTTCTGCAACTAAATATTGAACCTGCTGAGAGAAACAAAAAGAAAAGTGAGGTTCAGCACAGGTGTTAGTTAAGTTACTCCACAACAAACTAACAGACTGTTAATGCAGAGTTAGAAGAACACTGTTGGCTCAAATACCACTGTTTGTAGCAGTGTTAAGAGTCATCGTAAGTTGAGTTACGGCGGTGACCACAAACCAACAGGGTATGTGGACTTGTGTGATCACCTTCTGATATAAAAATAGCTTTTTACAACTTTAAGCAGCTTAACTGACTTGTTTCTTTCTCTGCTCCTCACAGCGTTGTCCAGCCTCTCCTCCCAATCTCCCCCTTCCTCGCCCTTCATCACCCCTTTGGCAGAAAATCCTCCTCCTCTCCTCCCGGTGCAGACTGCCCTCCCAACTGACCTCAGCCTACCACAGCATGAGCC
The DNA here is from genome assembly GCA_015108495.1 of Heterochromis multidens. Classification (NCBI taxonomy): domain Eukaryota; kingdom Metazoa; phylum Chordata; class Actinopteri; order Cichliformes; family Cichlidae; genus Heterochromis; species Heterochromis multidens. The sequence goes on from VUQS01034077.1 coordinate 14,648, forward strand.
CGTGAAGGTAGACAAAGCGGTCGGCGAGTCGCAGCCCCTTGCGGAAACCGAGGTGGAGCCCCTTGGCCAATTGGAGGACGAATCGGAGAGCTTCAGCCAATCACTGAGCAGCCCCTGGGAGCCAAGGCCGTGGCCTGAGGGACGGCAGGTTCTAACCCACCTGGTGGAGGGATTTGTCATTCAGGAGGGGCTCCAACCTTTTCCTGTAAGGACACATTTGTTTTACATCACAAAGGCAGAAAAAAGCAAAGCTACAGAAACTGATGTCAGCTACAGTTAGCATTTTAGCTATTGATGTTTTTAATATGAAATAAGTTCTCCTCAGATCTCCTCAGGGTTATTTAAGCCTCCACATTTCTGAATAACACTAAAATAATTTTGGTTTAACAGATAGTTTAATCTGTGTTTGACAGTAAGTTACGTTTCTCTTGGCTTACTCTTTCCTTCAGGTGGTATAGAGCTCAAATATTACCAGCTTGTGACTAAAGCAAAGTGGGGGAAAAGTCACATTGTGATTTTAAACTTTCTGTGTGTATAAATGTAGAATAAATATAAAAATATGGCTGGAAGTAAGTTAATTTCCTCCTTACTGCTGATACAGGCTCTCGCTGTGCATTTATACTCACGTTATTTCTGTCGTACAGGTGAACCGCTCGTCCCTGCTGGTTCCAGAGCAGGTGACCAAACCACAGGAAGTGAATGGGACCAATGGGAAAGCGGCGCTGCCTGTGACGGACACGATAAAACAAACTGAGCACTCCACAGATTCGGACGAAGAGGAAGGAGGAGACACGGACGACCCCGGGACCAGTAAGGAGCAATTTAGCTTCTAAACTTTGTACCTGCCCCTTTAAATCTGCTCTGGAGTCTCGACACGTGAAATTATTGTCCAAAAGTTGTAGACTAGACAACCGACACCCACATCATGCAGTACTGTCATCAAATCATTAGCAAAGCTTCATCTGAAAAAGGCCAGATCAACAAAAACAGGTGATAATCGTCATTTATGGTGAGTTCAAGGACTGTCTCAAATTCCAAAAATCACTATAAACACAAGGTGCCATTTGTGAAAGAATCATTGTGCTGTTCAGCACCATTATCACTGCAGTACACAGTCACAAACATTATTCATGGTTTGAGCTTTTCTCTGATTACTCAACAAATCATCTAAAATATTAAATATTTAAAAAAGGAACAGGAGCCTCGCAGTGTTGGTCAGAGGGCTATTTTTCAATTCTTGTCAGATTAGCCATAAAAAACAACCAAAAAATAGGGAAGTTGCATGCAAAGCAGGAACATTTATAGTGTGGATTAGTACTGTATTGAGTTAGAACAACAAAAAAACAGAAGGGATATCTAAATAAGAGACATGCCTGCAGTGATTCCAGAGGATTAAAAAATTACCAGCATTTAGGGCTGCATCTTAGATTTAATGGAAGAATGTTGTATGAGTGGGAAGCTCTTATTGTGAAGGTGTCACGGTCTAGCTGTGGTACAGGCAGAATGAGGACCCAAAATGCAGACTCCGGAAACTGAACGTGGTATTGAGCGTAGTTTATTGCTAGGATAACTTTAACTCGGAATACAAACAGAAGCTCTGACGGGGCAGAGCACACAAAATAACTATAAACTGGAAATGAGACAGGAAACAGAGAATCACACAGCTAGCAGAGAAACAACGAAGGACATCTGACGACATGACAAAGAACTGAGGAAAACTGAGGGTTTAAATACACACAAGAGGACAATCACACAAGTGGAGGCAGCTGGGAACACAGCAGGGACAAATAAGGAGTAACGAGGGAGAGGAAGCAAAACTGAACATAATACACAGGAGACTAGGGACTATCAAAGTAAAACAGGAAGTGAAACACTGAGACACAGACTAAGACATGTGAACTTAACACTGAGACCAAAGACACACAGAGAGCAAGGCAGACTGGGGTGACAGACTGATACAGGGAAGCATAACATAGGGAACCAAGGAAAATACTAACACAACCAAAAACAGACTAAACAGGAGACCAGAACTAAGAAGTAAGAATATTAAAGAAACAAAACCAATCACTGAATGAAAAGGGTACAAAACTCAAAATGCTGGGT
>VUQS01034078.1:0-11862 GCA_015108495.1 Heterochromis multidens
GGTACATCTGTCACCATCTTACAATGCTGTGATCGCAGCCATTCCCCAATCTCTGTGAATGGTACTCATGGCCATTGATCAATGGTCATGACAATTTGCATACCATTGATCATGAAACTGACCAAATGGCCCATTGTTAGTCAGTGGTGCTGGTTTCTGTCATTATGCAAATGTACTGTTTATAAGGCTGGGGAATTCTGCAGTCAGCTGAGACTGAAGAAGTTACCAGTTGGTAAACGAAACGTCCAGATGAACAGATTCAACTTTTTGGTATCCTTAGTTTTATTACTTGTTAATCTTGCAAAATCTGTTATCATAACTTAGCTGATGAGGCTTTGATGGAAGCGTTTATTGAGACTTTGGATGTCTACAAGACTGAGAGTCAACTGCTTTCAAAAAGTTCTGTTTTTTTATTGTAATACCTGTACTGAGTTTCATAAATCTTGTCTCTGGCATATGTCCTCCATACAATAAAATACATAAAAGAAATTAAGAAAAACTAAACTAAAAACTAAACATTTTCAAACAATAAAAACTAAAGTGAAACAAGCAAACCTACTCTGGAAACTAACTGAAACTAAACTGAATTAAAAACAAAAAGTCAAAACAAAATAAAAATAAATACTGATTAGAAAATAACTATAATAACTGTCTGGCATAACAGTTACCCTTGAAATAAGCACATGTCTATTTTCAGTTTCATAACATGTCCCTCTGCTATTGGTAAAACTTTTTTCTGCCAATAATTTAATCAGTTGCTTTTTAATGATAGCTGGCTGTGTGGAGTAGTAGTTGACAGTAGTGTTGTTCAGCCAGTCCACCTTATTAATCCAGACAGGATAACATTTGTTGACCCATGAGACAACACTTACATCACAAACTGTTTTTAATCCAAGTTTAAACTAAGTTGCAGCCAATATTAAAATATCAAACACAAATGTTTTGGGAAATTCAAACCCAATACTGAAAACGTTGGGACATTGTGCAGAATATAAATAAAAGCAGAAAAGCAGAATTCAATAATTTGCAAATCTCATAAACCCATATTTTATTCAAAATAGAACAGAGAAGCATCTAAAATGTTTAAACTAAGAAAATATACCATTTTAAGAAAAATATTAGCTCATTTTGAATTTGATGGCAGCAACACATCACAAAAATGTTGGGACAGGGAAACAAAAGGCTGGAAAAATAAATGGTACTAAAAAGAAACACCTGGAGGAACATTTTGCAATTAATTTGATTAACTGCCAAAATACATTACAGACATGTTTCCAATCTAATTCAAACTAAAGCCATACAATAAATACTTTATTTGTATTGCTTTCATTCTTAACCTTTGTGTTACAGTACAGCTGTTTATCATTGGGTTGTACAGACTACAGGTACAACTGGGGATGAACAAAACATTTTAAACACCTTTTGTTGCTATGGCCATTTGCTGATTGGTGTGTTTTCTGAAACTATCTCTCTCTGTCTCTCTCTCTCCCACACACACAGAAAGCACATGTGCACACACACTACCCAAAAGACCCACTTGAATCATTGCTGTTAGACATGATGACAAGGGTAGATATAAACCTTGAGATGATTTAAGGCTAAACACACCAAAGCTGACATGCTGCTTTATTACAAAGCAGCAGATTGGACCTTGCTCAGCTGAGTCTGGGCCACTCTCTGCTTGTGAATGTGGAACAGTATAAAGGATCTCTGCAGTAGTTAAGTTATTATCCGACAGATCTGGGCCGTTTCCCTCGAGCCAAAGGGACTTCCTCAAGTGAAGTGTTTTCTCCCTCAAAGCCTCTTAGAAAACTCATCGGTGTGGGCTGGAATCCATTATTTGTTTATTATGTTTATTTTCCATTATGATTATACAGGTTTGGACTGATTGTAGCAGTTACTTAATTTAGTTTGAATTAGATTTTGCACTTTCCAACTTAGACAGTAAGAAATCAGTAGCACTCCAATAAACATTTTAATTGCTTAGCAAATACTGTTTGTATGTCTAGTTTTGCGCTCTTCCTGTAGGTAATTTAAAGAGGCAATAACCATAAACAAGTAAATACAACCCCAATTTCAAAAAAGTTGGGATGCTGTGTAAAATGTTAATAATGCAATGACTTGCAAATCTTGTAAACCCATATTTTATTCACAACAGAACACAGATAACATATCAAATGTTTAAGCTGAGAAAATGCACCATTTTAAGAAAAAATAAGGCCATTTTGAATTTGATTGGAGCAAAAATGTTGGGACAGGGCCATGTATACCACTGTGTAGCATCCCCTCTTCTTTTAACAATAGTCTGTAAATATCTGTGAACTGGGGAGACCAGTTGCTGAACTTTTGGGAGAGGAATGTTGTCCCATTCTTGTCTGATATAGGATTTTGTTCAACATTCCTGAGTCTTCTTTGGCATATTTTTTGTTTCATGATGCTCTAAATGTTTTCACTTAGTGAAAAGTCTGGACTGCAGACAGGCCAGTTCAGCACCCAGACTCTTCTACTATGAAGCCATGCTGTTGTTATAGCTACACTATGCAGTTTAGGCTTGTCCTGCTGAAATAGGCGACGTTTTCCCTGAAAAAGACATCGCCTGGATGGGAGCATATGTTGCTCTAAATCCTGTATATATCTTTCAGCAATGATGGTGTCTTTCCAGATGAGCAAGCTGCCCATTCCATAGGCACTAATGCACCCCCATACCATTAGAGATGCGGGTTTTTGAACTGAGTTCTGATAATGAGCTGGATGATCCCGCTCCTCTTTAGTCGGGAGGAAGTATTTAAAAAAGAATTTAAATGTTTTTAATGCAGTGCTGCCTGAGGGCTCAAAGATCATGGGCATCCAATATTGATTTCTTGCCTGTCCCTTGCGCACAGAGATTTGTCCAGATTCTCTGAATATTTTGATGTTATTATGTACTGCAGATGATGAGGTATTCAAAGTCTTTCCAATTTTACATTCAGGAACATTCTTCTGAAACTGTGCCACAATTTGTAGACACAATTTTGTGCAGATTGGTGAGCCTCTTGCCATCTTTACTTCTGAGAAACTCTACCTCTCTAATTATACCAAATCATATTATTGACCTGTTGCCAGTTAACCTAATTAGTTGCAAAATGTTTTGTTTTGGTATGCTTACTTTTCCAGCCTTTTGTTTTCCCCATCTTTTTGAGATGTGTTGCTGTCATCAAATTCAAAATGAGCTAGTATTTTTCATGAAATAGTAAGTTTAAACATTTTATATGTTTTCTATGCTCCATTGTGATAAAATGTGGCTTTATGACCTTTTCAAACAATTGCATTCTGTCTTTGTTTATAGTTTACATAGTGTCCCATTTTTTTTGAAATTGTTGTTCTAGTAGTTTATTGATGTAACATAATTTTTGTGTATAGCCCCCTAACAGACTGGCTCTGCCGAGGCATCTGTTCCCCATGCCTACCAATAATCCTTTGGCTTCTGTTACAACTAGGTGAAGTTCCTTATTTGGACTACTTTTACCATCACATGTTGGCCCCTGTCAAAGTCAGTGAGTTCTTGAAGCTGATGTGTTACAACCCTTCTAACAAATCAGCTTCAAGAACTGACTGTTCATTTGCTGCCTAATAAATCCCTCCCGATGAAACAAAATGCCCAATATTATTAACTTTACCTGTTGGTGTTTTTATTGTTGTTGTAGATTGCTGTATATATAGTAAAATTAATAAACTTTACTTATACACCTCTTAAAAAGAAAAAGAAAAAGAAACATGGCTGAGCCAGAATGAGAACATCTCAGGGCTAGGGTATATTTTTAAAAAAAGCCACATCTTCTGGGTTCAAATCTCAAATTAGCCCGTGATATTTGTATTGCTTACATTAAAACCATGCATAATCCATGTTTTTGTTTAGTTTTATTTCTATATGCTGAGTTGCGGGGTGCCTGGTTTCCACCAGTCATTTCTGCAAAACATTACCCATACCATCCTCCTCCTATTGATCAACCAGTCACATCTCAAATTTTCTCTTTATATAAGCAATATTCAAGGAAAGAAACACCAGTCAAAATGTATACTGTGGTTTGACCAAACCCCATGTGCTAATGGTAAGAAACTACATTTTCCAGAACCTTTAAAAGTTTTAATCTTGTTATCAGTCCCTGCTTTGATTCTCTAGGTCCAATATACTGACAGTAGGTTATAGGGGAAAGTCTTAATTGATCCTATGATCGTTTGTGGGACTTGCAGAGTGTCTGTGGTACTTAATATAGTTAATTTCATTTATTCTTTATCTTGGTATGACTATTATTCCCCTTAAGAACTTGACACTGCGACCTCATGAACCACGTGAAACAGCCACGCCTGCAGTCGTGCGTAAAGACTGCAACAGCAGCACGCCTGCTACACGAGCCGAAAGAGGCTGATATGATGAAGCCGAGGTGAGTCGGTGCTGAGGACAGATTAGAGTAGGTGGGGTTAAGGATGTTTGAGGTACAGGAGAAGTTGCTGCCTTCACATGCCGAAACCATGCGTAATAAGTGCGACCGTCGCCGGTGAGGAGGATGCTGGATCATGAGGCTGGAGCCGACATGCGACTGGTCCGTAAGATCAACACAGGCATGAAGATTCAAGCCGCGGGCGAGCACATGGGCTGCAGCAAGGTGGAAGAAAATCAGGACAATCAGGTCATCTGCTTGCAATGTCAAGATGAGGTGATGCGGGTTTGTCCGGGAAGTCCGCGCAGTCCTCGCCGCGCTATCGCGACGCGCCTCTCATCCGGATCCGCAGGTAAAGGCATGCTATGCAGCATATGAGATGAGAAAAAGAGCGCAATGCATAATGTCAGCATGATCATCTCTACGTCTAGTAACACTGTTTCTTCAGTTGATATAATCAATTACCCTTATTTCAGGCTGAAATGTGGGTGTGGTGATCCACTGTGCTCAAAGTGAGTGCATGGGACGACCCAAGACACACACAGAAGTAGTGGAACACCTCCTTCTCTCTGACAGTACGAAGACGATGAAATTATGATTTCGTCCAGTAGCTCATTTTAAATTCTCACTTATTATCAAGAGGAGACACATAGACCAACACAACCACAACACATACTAGTGCTTTAAAAAAAATTATAATTGCATGTTGTCCAGAAGAGACACTGCATCAGAGTATGGGTGCTATTTTTTTAGTGAACATTTTGCTGTAGTGTAATTCATTCATCTGATGATAAATTAATGATGTGGTTGGAAGCTACTCAGAGGCTGGTTTGTTCAGCTGATGTTCTCACTCCAAAGCCCAGAGCTTTGGAAATAAATGATACCTGCAGCTTTATCTCTAAACACGGATGGGAATGTGAGTGCTTAAAAATACTCCCAGTCACTGATAAATGTCTACACTGTGCTGCAGTTGCTCTTTTTTTGATGCATCTGTAGGTGTTAGATTAGAGAATAAGGAAATTAGATTTTTTGTAATAAAGTTGTCTTAGTTGTTAAATGAGAAGAAGCAGTCCAGGTTTTCATTTATCAGTCTAAAGCAAAAATGTTGGGTAGTACCTTTCAGGCAATGACTGCAGTGCCAGAGAAAGTCTTTTGCTCTGCTGAGGCAGATTAATGACTTAACCTCTGTCTCCCAGTGGAAACTTGGTGTTCCACATCAGGCCTTCAGTTTCCACTGTCAAGTTTATTTTATTAATTGACTATGGAGCCTCCGTTAACCTCCCTCAAAACACCTCCAGGAAGTTTTTTAAACTGCACCAGTCAGATCTCATTTTAAAAAAAAACATAAAAAGTTTGTTGAATTTATACCCAAATAAGGTTGTAAAAAGCTTTTTTTCCCTTCGATTTTTTCTTCTACCTTCATTTTTGCTCTTGCAGAATTCTCCAATAGATTTAAATTAAGGATTCTTTGCGTGCACAGTGTCTCTGTCTTATAATACCCCTGACAATTACACTATACTATACTGAGCTGAACTATTGTTGAGTTACTCATTGTCAGTGATGGTATGAAGAGAGTGCTAAAAAATGAAAAATATGAGCACATATACAAGAGACCTCCAGCAGGTGCTGGGCCAAGCACAAGTCAATGATAAATGCACAGTATGGGACTCCAAGTTTGCATATTTATTACATAACCAAAACTGTAACATTAGGTGTACACCTACTCTTCATCAGACAATAATGCACATTGCAGCCACGTGTTGAGTCATGTTACTAGTCACATAATGTTCAGTCACACAGAACATATACATTAAACTCATGGTATACGTATTACCATGATGTAAATTGGCAGTGAGAACAACAACAATAGGATCACTATTTTGAATTCTGGATTACACTTACAGCTTGTTTTTCACATTCATGAAGACAGTGGTACACAATCAATTCTTCCTTATTCCTCTTGCACTAGTTGAAAAGGTGTGTAAGCAGAATAGATGCTTACAAAATCAGCTATTTTGTCAATTTCAGTAATAAGTGAATTTAAGCATCAGATGTCCATGAATGCTTTTCTGGGCTAAATCTGGTTGCCCTCATTAGCCTCATTATAATCTTTAAAAAGGCATAAAAAGGCATGGCCTCATGTCTTGGTGATACAGTGAATGGTGAAAAGTTGTCTTCTTTTTGGCTGTTACAAAAATTACATTCAACCTAATTTCAACCATTCTGTTACTGCAAAGAAATATTTCTGTGGTCTAAATATTGCATTTTTAGCTGTTGGCTAGTTAGCTACCTTCAGAGGGAATTTGTCGTTGCTGTTTGAATCCAGTTTGAATCAACATTTGATTTGCTGAGTGCTTCACTTTTTTGTATTTTCTATTTAACTCTATTTAACTGAATGCCTTCTTTAGTGTAATTTTGATCTTTCTAGCTATTTGTTTTGTGACATTTTATTTACTTTATTAAACGAAGTTGTTTTACATGTTTTGACTGCTGTAATCCTGTAATTTCACAACTTTTGGGATAAATGAAGTACTTCTTATCTTATCTTATCTTATCTTATCTTATCTTATCTTATCTTATCTTATAGTTACATAGCATCCCAGTTTTGGGGGAATTGTAAATAGCTACACATAGCAAATGTTAGGGTAATCAGTTTATGTTTTGTGTGTCTGAAAGAAAAAAAAAATATCAGCCAATATATTGAAATAGCAGATTTTTAAAACACTAAATATCAATATCAGTCTTAAAAAATCCTATATCAGTCAGGCCCTACTTTCAATTTTTAACCAATTTACTGTATACATAAAGGGATATCTTTTACTAGGCATCTATTTAATTACCCAAGAAGACAAGTTTTTTTTATTATTATGTGTTTGTAGTTCTGCCTTTATTCTATGCATATTAAAGCTGCACTATTAGATGTTTTAAATATTACCTATGGAGTAAATGGGCATATATTATGATGAACCCCCATTATTAAATGTGCATTTGCCCCAATTGTAAAAAAGTATTTGTGCAAAATTGAACTTTGTTTTGATTCAGTTTTCTGTTGTTTTCACTGAAAAAGCTCTGATGAAATTTGTACTCAGTACCTGACCAATATCAAACACAAGTTAAGACTTAGTTGGCAAAGCGGCGCATTTAGCAGCTAAAGAGCCAAATATGTCCCACAAGGAGTCTGTAAAGACAAAAACAAAGCAATTTAATGTGAATATTAGTGATGCACTTATAAGTTGGCCAAAAATTTTATTCTGCCTTATTTACTCATATCATATATTGTCAAATAAAATTGTGTTTATCAGTGTCAGTAGCTGATATTTATGTGTAGCATCACATCAATTATATGCTCTCTATTTGCTGGATTAATGTGATGACTAGCTAAAGGACTTAAAAGCAGTTCTGTTATTTTTTCATAATGAAATTTTCTTTGTTTCCCTGGAACAAGAGGGTGAATAAAAAACAACAAATATAAAATAAGTAAACAAATAAATGTCGGTATCAGCATCACCTCTTGACTAAAATGTTATTTTTACACTGGTATGGGCATCAACACAGGTTTTCACAGTTGGTGCATCCCTATATAATATATAATGGGCTTTCCATTATGTATATAACTTCAACTGAATGCTAATATTGTTTCACATGTGCTGTATAGGTGAAACCACAGCAAGATTATAGCAGCTGCAGTTCAAAAAGAAAATCAAGTTGAATTAATTTAGCAGTGGTTAATCATTTATTTTATTGTTCAGTGTCACAAAGGTTGTAAAAAGTAATGCAAGATGCTACCAACAATTAAATCATACTCCATATAGCATTCAGTCTAGTATGAGGTTCAGTTTTTTTGTCATTGTGCTGCAGACAGATAAAGAAGGTGAAAAACACTTGCGGGGTTCGAGGTATCATTTCCTAAACATTATCAGGCTCTTTGAGAGGTTTTCTTCCTGTAAGTCTTTTGTGATTGTAGGCTGATTCCCATAACACTAGTTTTATGAATTTCATCCACAGAGTTCTACCACAGTGAATGGTTTTATTCCGTCTATATAAATTGGTAGACAAAGGCAATAAAGCTGCTCATGGATTTCATTCCCTACCTCTGCCAAGGTCAAGAGTTTCCCCCCCCCTTGCGTAGCTCAATGTGGATCAGGGCACTAACATTGCAGGATTAGGGGTTTGATTTCTGTAACACTGCTGTGTCATGGATTTCCCAAGCCCCCAGGAACAAGGGAGGCTCAAAAGCTTAGTGGACACATTTGAAACTGCAAGATACATGGTACTCGGGGACTCATAAAAACTTTCTTTCTTTCTTTTTGCCATAAATTGAAAAAGCAGGCTGTAAAACCAAATGATGGTCCACCTTATATGTGATATCTTCTCCCTTCACAGATCGTGAACCCAGCAGTAGCAGCTACAATGTCTCCTCAGGAACGTTCTATAGTTGTGTCAGTCAGATCACCATCGGTAAGTGCACTGCTTTTGAGAGTGTTGGAGCTGTTTTTTGTTAAAGAAAATGTCTCCATGTGGACAGTTTGTACCTAATTTTTTCAGAAAAGTGTAAGTACCCCATTCACAGAAACAGCTGTTTAACCCAAGCAATGGCTTCACACTAAAGGGGAGTTCATTTTCAAACAACTTTGCATAACATCACTGAACTTTACATAACTGTCAGTATGTGGGAAAAGGCCAACATAACACTATCTCCTCCATCAAACAAGAATGTTTATGTCGAGGTCAGACAGTTTAGACTAATGTAGTGGTTAAAGGGCCACTGATTGAATACATTCATACAATTCCAAATCAAAAACGTTGGGCCATTGCGTGAAATGCAAAGAAAGAAAGAATGCAATGATTTGCAAATCCCATAAACTCATATTTTATTCACAGAGCATAAAAAATATCAAATGTTTAAACTGAAACATTTTACTATTTCATGAAAAATATTAGCTCATTTTGAACTTGATGACAGCAACACATCTCAAAAAAGTGGGGGCAACAGAAGGCTGGAAAAGTAAGTACTAAATAAACAGCCGGAGGAACATTTTGCAACTAATTAGGTTAATTGCCAACAGGTCAATAAAGTGACTGGGTATAGAAAGAGCATCTTAGAGAGGCAGAGTTTCTCAGAAGTAGACAGGCAGAGGTTCACTAATCTGCAAAACACTGCAAATTGTGGAACAAATTTAGAATGTTCCTCAACATAAAATTTAGAAGACTTTGAATATTACATCATCTATTTCATCATCTATAATATCATCAAAAGATTCTGAGAATCTGGAGAAATCGCTGCACACAAGGGATGATGCTGAAAATCAATATTGAATGCCTGGGATATTCAGGCCCTCAGACTGCACTGCATTAAAACCAGCCATGATTCTGTCATAGAAATTACTGCATGCGCTCAGAAACCCTTCCAGAAATCACTGTGCCATCTACAAATGCAGGTTAAAGCGCTATTGTGCAACAAAGAAGCCATATGTGAACATAATCCAGAAATGCTGCCATCTTCTCTGCATCTCACACCAGAACAATCTAGATAAATTAACCAACAAAAGCAAAACTGTCATGAGGGAAAAAAATGTAAGTTTGCTCTTTAGGTGTACTGTCTATTTACCCTAAGGAAAACCTACATGAACATATTTACATCAAGACTTTTCACAGAGGGAATGTTGCCATTAAATCACTGATGGCTGACTTCCAAAAGAAAAAACAGAGAAATATTAAATTAAAAAGCAAGTGACAAACAAAATGTGCATATTTAGTTCCAGTGCGTCAGCATTATAATAACTATTGTATTTTATTTTTATAATGTATCTGTGCAGTTCGCTGCTGTACCAATTGTTAGAGTTCTGACAGCAGAGGGCTTAGGGGAAATGTAAGATAGATTTCCCCTGACATGGAAGTTTGTCTGTATGTCCGAGGCTTTTGACAGAAAATGATACATTGGTGACGAAGCTGTCTGAAATAATTTTCCTGTCTGTCACAAAACTGCAACTTCCTGCCATTTGGAATATTCAGGCCTTGCTTTTGGACGTTTTTTCAATGAATATTAACACGGTGTGTGGTTAGACTGTAAGCTACTGTATAGGTTGTTGACAGGAAGGGGGCTCAGCTCAGACTGTGCTGCTGATGCTGCTGCTGCTGCATGCAGGTGTTCCTCTCTTCTCTCTAAGCTAAATTAAAAAAAAAAAAAAACCTAATGAAGTGCTGAGGGGGAACTTTGGACCGTTGAGACTCACTCTGTTGGTTTTACAAAAGAAAGATCTATAGTCTCGTCCCACACTCTGACATCAAAAAGAGTTACGGTGCTGCCTGTGATTTAAAAGCCCTGGTTTTTGTTTGAGAGGAAAATACAAGTCAGCATCACCGTAGGTTCTTAAAAGTTCTAATCGATTATAATCTTGCATCGATTCCAGCCTCCTTCATTGTTGTAGGAATGTACTGGGATAGTGCAGCTGATAGACAGAGCTAATATTCACCCTGAGGTAGGGATTCAGTGAAGGATGAAATAAAACATTAAATGCATCATGCTGAAATTTTTAGAGCACTACTGCACTGAGGTTGACTCAACATACCCGCAGAACCAGAAACACAAGTTATCTTTTTTTTTTCTGTATTAAGTTTGATATTTTGGCACTAGAGAGGAGTCATGATGTTTTTAACTCTTCTGGTATTTGTGCAAAACATCAAGTAATCTGAAAATGACTTGACCAAATGATCTGCCGGGTGATTCTCTCAGTAACAAGTTCAGTTCCTTTGAGGAGTGGTCCCCAGCTCTACCATTCATCTCATCTCACACCTCTCTATAACTGCAGGCTTTTCACCCTATCTTCAAGTAGCAATGTGACACTGCTATGAGCACTTTTGCCTTTAAATGTGATGATGGACTGTGAGGACTAAGCTTGTATGACGCATATACAGTAAGTGGCCCAGAAAAAGTCTTTGACTCATCAAAGTAGCCACCTTTGGCAGATATAACAGCTGAACACACTCGTGGCATTCTTTCTACAATATAAATCAAATATTCTTCAGAAAGTTCTTCCCATATCTGTTGCAGAAGTTCCCATAAATGTGTGGCATTTGTAGGTTGCTTTGCTTTCACTCTTCTGTCTAGTTCATCCCAAACCAGCTCGATGGGGTTTAAGTCTGGAGACTGTGCTGGCCACTCCATGTTTTCAAGCTTACCATCTTGTTCTTTTTTCCTGAGGTAGTTCTGGCATAGCTTGGACTTATGTTTTGGGTCATTATCTTGCTGTAGGATGAACCCCTGCTGTTGTCCTGTGAGCCACCTATCATGCAAGCTGTTAACTCTCAGAAACTTGTCCTCTGATTCAGTTGTGGCTTTGGGTCTGCCAGACCTCTTCCTGTCAGAGTTTGCCCCAGTTTCTGAGTGCCTTTTGATGGTGAAGGAAACTGTACTCACTGACACCTTGAGTTTCTTTGCAATTTC
>VUQS01034082.1:0-14175 GCA_015108495.1 Heterochromis multidens
GGAGGAAGACAGGACAAAAGACACACTGTGGAGGAGAGCCAGAGATTAATAATACTGTAGCTCATGATTAAATGCAGAGTGGTGTATAAACACATGGTGAGTGAAAAGACAAAGCCAACACATAAAACACAACGGAAATAGAAAAAATGCAGCAAAAGGAAATAGAAAAAATGCAGCAAAAGCTAAAAAAAAAATCATAAAGCAAAATGGAAGGTCAGTTTTTTATGCTGATGGATATGCTAAGGCCCTGCGACAGACTGGCGACCTGTCCAGGGTGTACCCTGCCTCTCGCCCTATGGCAGCTGGGATAGGCTCCAGCCCCCCCGCGACCCTGAATTGGATAAGCGGAAGGGAATGGATGGATGGATGGATGGATATGCTAAGGTCTTCACCAGGTTACATGCTGCTTCTGATAAACCTTCACAACTTCTTTAATGCTTGCTATAAACTCTAAAAGACAAAATCAGTACATTTCAGAAGGGCACAGAGCTCTGATCCATGCTCTGATTAATAATGGAAATCTGTTCTTTGGAGTTTGGTTAGATAGCAGATTGGTGACAAACTACTTCATATTATTTATGTACACAACTCCTGTTAAAAACACTCTCTTTAGTTTTCTTGATTTAGTCTTTACCTTCCAGTATATAGATATGCCCATCCAGCCTCTGTTGATTTTCCAGCGTTTTCTACAGCTATTCCCTTCTTTAAAGGTTTATTGAAGGGAGAAGATGTTTCCTTGTCTGAATCAAGCATCTGAAGATAGAAGGTGGGAGTTATGATGGTGCACGTTCCTCTACATTGGTTTTTATGCTGATGATACCATCTCCTATATGTACCTTCTCCCCAAAAAGAGCACATTTACACTTTAGAAGAATAAAGAGCTGTGATGTTCTTTCTCCAATCAAGACCATAATAAAAATCATTATGGTTAGACAGCACATTATCCTGCAGTAATGTTTGCATTGACCACTTCAGCTTCACCTCACTAATCTACACCAGTCCTTGCTGGAATGTCTGTGATTGATCTCAGCTTTGATGAACAGAACTGCAGGAACCTGGACTGACAGATTTCAGACTGTAATTAATTGTTTTGTGAGTTCTGTTCTCTGTCTTATTTTTTCACATTCATTTTGCCAATCTGCACTGTTACAATAAAAAAAATTTTTTTAAAAAAAGCAACTGGTAAACTAATGAGATCATGTTGAAAATGAGTGACAGCTAATAATACATTCCAAACACCTTTCACAGCAGAGAGGAGTCAGGTGTCACCCGGGCAGCATGCCGATCCCTCGTTCACAACAGTATACCAACACACCTGGTGACATCAGCACCAGCAGACCCTCTCATTGGCTGTCTGTGTGTAAGCAAGCTGACCAGGAGAGGTCAGCGATTGTTTGAGTCTGTGAATGAAAGTGTGCCACCACTGAAGCGTGTTAAATGTTTGGACAAAGCATTCTTCCTGTTAGTTAAAGGAGGAGACATTTGATATGTCCTCCTGTAAGTGTGTATTAGTGGCAAACCTGTATATTGTCATTAATTGTGATTGAATAGTTGTAATGTGATGCTGTTATGTTGAATAAGTGCCTTTTTCTTCTCTGAACACCAGAGACAATCACCGAACCAAACTCCATTCAAATATTTTACAGCTTAATGAAGACCTCTCCGTCTGTCATAAAAGCACAGACTCAGTTATGTATTTGGGAAAATTTTAGATTATTTAAAACAGTGTAATCTCCTCAGTTTGATTAAACAACCTGAGGAAACACTGGTGTCAAAGAGAGATACAGTTAACCTCTTTTTCTTTAACCCTAACTCCACTCAGGGTTTTCTGGGAGATTTCCTGTATTTTTTTAGTTTATTATATAAAAAATAACATGCTGTTCATTAAAGTGACCTATTATGATTTTTCTTATTTTATCATAATGTTAAAATGTCAGATGTTTTATATTAAATTTAGTCAAAATTTCAAATCAAGAGGTAGACATGTGTAAAAGGAATCACTTTTTATACAGTTGCTTCCCGCACAGAACATTTCCAAATAATAAATAGCGTAAGAATGCTAAATCAAGTCATTGTTATTTAGAAACTTACTAAATTAAATATTTCTGATATAATTATTAATAATGAAAAAATCTCTCCTTAGCACTAAAACAGGTGTTCTTCAGGGCTCTGTTCTCAATCCTCTTTAGTTCATGCATAAATAACCGACCGTAGGCATGTGCAGGAACAGGTTTTCAGATGTATGTAACTGGTGGAACAACTTTGTCTGTTTCCTCTCAGCTGTCACATTATTTACAGCCCGTAGCAGCAGGTTTGGAAATCATGTCTTACACTCAACATCAAGAAAACTGAGTCAATTTGCTTTTCTTAGAGTGCTTGGTCCTCAAAAGAAGCCAGTAAGTTCAATTTAAAGATTTATGTGAAATTCACAGAAAAGGTTTCACAAGTAAAATATCTCAGCTATATTTTAAATTAAAGCTCAAAAGGTGACCAAGGCTACAAAAGAAAACTTAGATACTGTACATTTAAACTTATGCAGTTTTCTGCACTATATGTTTTTTTTTCTTGTTTAAATTATTGTGTAACCTCTTGGTCACAGGTAGCGTCCACAACGGCCAACCCTCTCATGATGATACACTGATTAAACTTTTGAATAAGAAACCATTGCAACCAATGCAATGTTAAGAAATTAAATTTGATAAGTTTTCATCATTTTATTACATTTGCTAATCTTAAACTTACTGATAAATGCCTACATAATCAGCTCCCCAGGTGCTCTGTGACTTTTTGGGCTCCCAGAAAGTTGATTCTGTTCATTTGGACGCAGCATTTTCAGAGGTCTCAGCTGACAGCAGGTTTCCCCAACAGTACAGCCGCATAATGATTGAAACTAGCACTACTGCCCAACAGTGAGCTGCGACCTCCGTTTCATCATTAATATGGAAACTGTCATGATCATTGATCTATAGCCATGAGTTATGAAACAATGGTCTCTAATGATGTTATGTCTCTCCTCACTTGTGTTCCAGTTACCAAGGCAGTGGAGGTAGTTCGTAATAAATTATAGGATGCCCAACCCTTCACAACAGGACCACCCTCAACACCAACCAAGTTCATCTACTCTTGGAACCGCATCTTCAATCTACATATTTCACATACAGGGGGCAGTATTATAGGCAGAACCATGGGTGTGCCATGGGTTCCCCATGAGCACCCAAGCAGACTCGTGGATGTGGAAATTAAAAATAAGGCTTTAGTAAACTGTTCCTTTGTTCATAAATATAATATTAAAGCATAGTATTATACAAACTAACCATTTGAAGCGTTTTTTTGCAGTTTTCCTCAGAGAAACCATCGTCAGGCCACAGTTAAAACCAACAAACAAAAAAAAAACAAAGCAAGAGCCTTCAGGAGAGCTGAAGTGAAGGTTTTTGATATTTCAGTCAAACAGCAGCAGGTCGGACTCATGGACTGCTGTCGGTCTGTTGTTCGCTCCACTCCCCAAATTAATCTGGTTTAATCCCAATAGGAATCCAGCAAACTAACGCCTCTAAATCTAAAATCTGAGTATGCAGCTTTTCATTACTTCCATATTAGAGCTCCATGCTAATACGGCTTGATTTAACACAGCAGCTAATGTCCCCAAAACAGCTCTGAGTGTCTCAGGGTGTTAATGTGTGCAGCACACATCAAGTTCATAAGGGCCTCAAAGTGTGCAAACACCAGTTTATGAAGTCCTCTTCATCAGGATTCATCTGCTGAGGACAATGAGTTTCTTGTTTGAATTTTAGTTTTGGTTTAAGCTTCATAAATATGACAGCACCTAAATAAATGGCTAAAACCAAAGAAGTCACTTCTGTGACTTTGATACAAAAATATGTTATAAAGTCTGTGGACTGAAATGAGGGGAGAGTCAGTGTGGTGTTTTCACTTTCCTAACCCTAAACAGGTAAGCTGAGACCAGCTGGAGGTTAACTGGAAACCACTGCAGGTGACGACCTCCTTACACTGCTTTAAGGAATCTAGACATTTCAGTTAGTTTTGATGTCTTAATTTTTGCTCTTCACATTAAAAATAAAGAAAATCCCTTAAATAAGTTGGTGCCCAAGCAGTGTTGGACTGAGAACCATAATTCATGCTGTCTTTGTGTTTCTTAAAACTAATTTAATCTCTTTTTTTTTTCTGTGTCCATCAGAGTGTGAAGCCTCTAATCTCTGGTGTCACCTAAGGACAAACTGCTGAGCTGTAAAAAGGTGACAGCAGGTTTGTAACCCGAAAACCTTCTTTTAAACACACACACACACACACACACACACACACAGTCCTCTGAAAGACGAATGTAGCTGCTGCCGCCGGCACAAAAGCACCCAAACACGGAGCAGAAAAGGCTGAGAGCAGGACTGTCGGTGGCTGTTGTGTCTCTAAACCAAACACTGAGTGTCTGAACAGCAGCCAAGCCTGAAGGGGCAACCAGCGAGCCAACAACGCCGGTCCTCATGGCAACAGTAGTAGTAGTAGTAGCAGTGAAAGAAAGAAAATCGAACTATTCAGAGAATGCACAACAATGTTTAATGTGTTACTCAACTGTGTGTCTAACATTGGAAATAGGGGGAGTTTGGTGACATATAACAGCTGGTGTGAGAGGACATGTGTTCTGTTAAAAAACAGAAATGTGCAAACTTTAAAGTGGAGAACTAAAAATGAAGGCAGAACAGGGCTTAATCTTCCCTGAGCAGCATCAGGAATGTGTATAAAAGATAGATGACGCTTCCAGGTCTGAAAAGTAGAGCTGAAGGGGAAACGCCTTAAACCTGCATTCTTTCTAATTAGCAGCAGGGGGCGACTCCTCTAATCTGATTGGTCTGACCCCAGTGAACACTATCCTGACGAGTTTATGGTTTTAGTCTCTAGTTTGAAGTCTTACTGAACAAAACAAGATGCTCATTTTCTAAATTATGGTCCCATTAGAGTCAGAAAGGAGGATAAAACAGTGGATGATTTAAGACAAGTGACAAGTCACTTCCCCCGGTTCGTGGAGACTGGTCTCAAAAAGCTATGATAGTGACAGCAAAAACAAGAAGAAGGAAGGAAGATCGAAAAAAAAAGCAAGAAAGAAGGAAGAGAAAGGACAGAAGGAAGGAAGGAAGGAACAGAGAGAAAGACAAAGAATGGAAAGGATAAAAGGAAAAGAAAGGACAGAAGGAAGGAAGGAAGACCTTAAAAACATCACTTAAAACATATTTTTAGGAGAATATTTAGAAAGCAGGATTTTTTTGTTAAACATTTTTGAAAACTGCTTTTATACAGCAGAGATTTGTGTTTGTGAAAAGTTTGTAATTTTCAGAAAGTAAATATTTTTTTAGAAAAAGGACTTTCAGAGTTCATTTAGACTTCCCTTCATCAATCTTCAGTGTGTGTGTGTGTGTGTGTGTGTCTTCACACTGTAGCAATGGACCCAAGCCAGAATGTCCCCAGTGAGCACGCTCAAACCAGAGAAGAGCCCACCAATCAGAGTGCTGCTGCCACAGTTTCGCTGTCGCGGGGGGCCGCTGGCATCAATCAGGTCCTCAGGTACCTGCCAATAATACACACACACACTTTGTTTACTCGTTGTTTTCCTCCTTCAGTCTGCAGCAGCCAATTAGGGTTCAAGAAGAGACTCAAAGTTGTATCACTTAAAGGGTCAGTGCACCCAAATTCATCCAAATCAAACCTTTTGTGTTTAAAAGTGAGAATAATTTTATCTACAAAGCACTTTTCATACGCAATCTCAAAGAACTTCAGATAAAAAAAAGAGATTTTTCACATTTTTAAAGAAAGTGAACCAGACAGGAACCAAACTTTGCGGGCTTCAGTGCAGACAGCTGGAGAAAAGGCAATGAGACCAAGACATTTTCTGTCTTCTTTAAAATCTGTTTGGAGCTCAGTTACAGTAACTATAATGATTATTTCATAGACATCACTGTTTAGAATATCAAGCAGATGTATAGTATAAAAAATGATGGTTTATATGGACGAGATATGCGGCTATGAGCCATTATTCTGTTTTCGTTTTCTTATTCGTCTTTCATTTATTTATAACAATTTATATCAGTTTTTATCTCTGGGTTTACTTTCTTTTAAGCCCCGATTATATAAATATAAATATTGCTTGTTTTTGTCAGCTTTCTGTGCAGTCTCTGTGATCCTCATGGCACATATTTTCCATACAAATGTTAAAAACTCGACCTGTCCAGGGTGTACCCTGCCTCTCGCCCTATGGCAGCTGGGATAGGCTCCAGCCCCCCCGCGACCCTGAATTGGATAAGCGGAAGAGAATGGATGGATGGATGGATGGATGGATGGATAGATGTTAAAAACTGCACATTGTTTGATGTTCAGGGGCGGGGCTTGGCCTGCAGCCCCCTGCTGTCACTCAAACTCTGATTGGAATTAAAAATGCTGTCAGTTGTCGACTTGCCGCCTTCATCTCATGCCAGCAGCTGCCGGCTCTCTTTGAATGCATCAGCTTGTACCTTTTTAAGCTGTCAGTCCTCCATGAAACCAGATCGTCAGAAACAATTAGAGTACATTAAGTTAGCAGGAGACACTGTGGGGTTAAATGTTTGAATATGTCTGAGAGACACACTGCAGGTATTCGACCTGAAACTGAACTTCACAGTGTACATCAAAGTTTCATTCAGCAGAAACTAGGAAGAGTTTTTTACCTCTTCTTTCCTTCAGGTATCTTCCATCCTTTTTTTTTTAATTTAAATAACATAAAAACATCACATTTCCAGAAAAAAACCTTGAAGCAAACAAAGAGACACAAACCAACCATAAAATGAGCACAAAGGCTGGAAAATTTTTAAAAATTACAAATCATTTCAATAAAAATTAATAAAACGTGATGTAAAACAACAAAAAAATGACCATCAGAAGCAACAAAAAGACACCAAAAGCCACAAACTGATGTAAAATTATGAGAAGATAAAGAAATTATAATAAATGTGTCAAAACATGATGTGAGATGACCAAAAGTTAACCAAAACAAGCAACAAAGTGACACAAAATAACAAAATGACCTCAAAGGGGATGTGAAATTCCTGCAATCAAAAGCTAAATGGACACAAATTGATGTGAAATTATCCAGAGACATATCACTAAATGTATCAAAATGACCATAAGGTGGGGTAAAAGTACAGCTGACTGATGCAAAATTATAAAAAGCAACCACAGACACACCAAACAACCACATAGATAGATAGATACTTTATTCATCCCCAGGGGAAATTCACAAACTGACCACTAAAAGCATCAAAATGACCGTAAAGTGGAGTAAAAGTCCTGTAAATGCAAACAAAATGACACAAAACAGCCAGAAAATGGACACAAAGTTAAAATTACACTAAACTGATGCAAAATGAACAACAATAAAATGACCACAACAGGAGTTAAAATTACACAAAGATGAAAAAATTATAATAAAACTCTCAAAGCACAAACATGAAATGACCAAATATGCCACCAAGCGCCAAAATGACTTCAAAGGGACATGAAATTACAGAAAAAAAAAGACAGAAACTGGCTTAAAACAACCAATAGACACAAAAGCTGCTTTAATCTACCGCCACACTGTGGCCCCAGGAGGAACTACAGCTGTGTGATGGATGGGAAACACTGGAGGAGACTTGACAAGTCTTACTGACACTGAAAAGTGACTTCTTCTTTTGTTTTTTAAAGGATTACTGACCACAGTTTTTTGTTTCACCACAGCCTCTGATAGCCCTGTGATGGATTTCTGAACAAGGTTGCTGGGGTGTAAACACAGGAGCCACAACTCAGAACATCTGCTTCAATGTATACAAAATGCCACAAAATAACCACAAAGAGATGTTGAATTACCCCAAAAACGACACAGAGAGACTTAGAACCACAAACAAATGCAAAGCAGTCACATAGATCATCAAAATGACAACTAAGTGACCAGCAAAGAGATACAAAAAACAACCACAAACACACAAAACAAACAACTAAGCAATGCAGAATTATCCAAAAATGATAGAGAAACATAAAACAACCAAAAACAGCATAAAATGGCCACAAAGTGATGGAAAACTAGACTAAATTGTTACAAAATGATGAAAAACACAAAAGTCACAAAATGACTGTCGCAAAAATCACAAAAAAATGGACATACTAAACAACCACAAACAAATGGAAAGCAGGGCCATCAAAATAACCATTAAGTGACGTAAAATTACCCAAAAGTGACAGAGAAATGTAAACCAACCAAAAACAGCATCAAAATGGACACAAAGTGGTGGAAAACTGCGCTTTATTGTTACAAAATGATGAAAAAAAACCCCCCATAAAAGTCACAAAATGACCACTAAGTGATGGAAAATGACCAAAGAAGACACAAACAGACAAATAATAACCACTAAAAGATGCAAAACAAAACAGCAAGAGCATCAAAATGACCATAAAATGATGTAAAACTACAGCTAACAGATGCAAAATGACACAAAACAACCATAAAATGAAAACAAAGTGATGCAAAATTAGCCAAACAAATCACACAGAGACATAGAACGACAACAAAACAACATCAAAATGGCCACAAAGTGATGAAAACTTATAATTAACTGTTACAAAATATCTCTCTCTCTCTCTCACACACACACACAAATCAAACATAAAATGACCACAAAGTGCACCATTTTGGTGCTGCTAAGGGCACCAAAATGACCAAAATAAAAAGACACCAAGAGACATATAACAGCCACAAAATGACATTAATTAATAGATGACAATAAAAGTAATTCACAGCATCTCATCTTCAGTCCTGAAGGGACTCTGGCGCCACCTGAAGGACAAACACCTGCTTGTTTTACTTCTTCTTCAACAGCTGCTTCTCATCACTCTCCTCACGCTGCGTGTGTCAGTGAGCCGTGTGATTGGCTCATTAGTCAGTACAAAAACAAAGGCAAGCAGCCAGCCAATCAGCACAAAGAAAACGCACTGCTTTCCCAGCATGCCCCCGAAGCATGGCGGTCCAGTAACTTGCTGGACACGTGAATTAAAACCTGAAATAATATTCACAACACAACTGAATTACACATGCACAGCCCAACAAGTCTTCTAAATTAAGTCATGGGTATCAGAGCCCGACCAATATGAGTTTAAGACGATACTGATATTTGGTGATTTGAAAAGTGGATATTCTCATATATCAGCCAATATTTTTTTCTTTCAGACACATTTCATACACTATATGTAGTTATTTGTGAGTCCTTATTAAGATAATATCAGAATGCAGTTTAATCTTGTTTTATTGTCACAACGAGTTGTGGATTACTTGTTTACACTCTGCTCGGAAGCTCTGGTGGACAAACTTATACAACATCAACACTCATGGCTGAAGGGCACTTCTCTAGTCTCTTCTTTAAATTTTCATTTATTGGCCATCATAAATAACGATACCAATAGATCTCAAACAGCTAATATAGTCCGATACTGGCCCCACTGACATATTGGTCAGACTCTAATAAGTATGAATGACACTCAGTCTCCAGGCACAAATAAAGACAACTTATTTTAAATGAATTTATATATTTACAAAGTAAAATGCAAAGGTAAGGACACTTTGTATTTACAGTGTCTGCAGTAGGAAAGGTTTCTTCAGCGACTGTGTGATATTCCTGCCACACTGCTGTACAAGTTTTACAGATTTCTTTGGAGTCTAATGAGTGTCTGAATACACTCAGTCACTTTATTAGGTACACCTTGCTAGTACTGGGTTGGACTCCCTTTTACCTTCACAGCTACCTTAATTCTTCATGGCACAGATTCAACAAGGTGCTGCAAACATTCCTCAGAGATTTTGTTCCATGTTGACATGACAGCATCACACAGTTGCTGTAGATTTTTCAGCTTCATCCATGATGTGAATCTCCCGTTCCATCACATCTCAAAGGTGCTCTGCTGGATTGAGATCTGAGATCATTGTAATGCTCAAACCAGTTTGAGATGACTTTTATGACATGGAGCATTAACCTGCTGGAAGCAGTCTTACTGTGGTCACAAACACTGTGGTCACAAAGGGATGAACATGGTAGGCAACAATACTCAAGTAGGCTGTGTGGTTTCGATGATGCCCAGTTGGTACTAAGAGGCCCAAAGTGTGCCCATGAAATATCTCCCACACCACAGCACAGAAGATCAGCAGATTCTGAAATACTTCAGCTCAGCCCATTTGGCACCAACAACCATGCCAAGTTCAAAGTCTCTTAAATCACCTTTCTTCCCCGTTCTGGCGCTCGGCTTGTTTATTTTATAAACTTGGCCAATGCAGTCAATAACAGAGCATCATATTTTATTATCAGCTCGTTACTTTTAAAAGCTAATGTTAGTTACACATCTTTGCTTTGTGCCATTACATGAGTACTGGACTCTAGTGCTGCTGAGTGTTAACTCTTTAGGGAGCATTAGAGGCACATCATTTGGATTTTCATGGAAATTTCACCTTCTCAACCCTCACATAGAAATCAGTCCACAGACTGTTAGAGGCAACCGAGGGAGTCAGGGAAGGTCTCCTTTTTTAAGATATTTTACAATCATTTCAGACGTTGGCAATAACAAGGGTCAAAAACATGAATAAGGTTGGATAGAGAGGACATCTAGGAGCTACCAGTCTCTTTGTTCATTTAATGAGAACTGCTTGTTCACAGATTTTATCTTAAATTAGACTAAAGGCCTTTAGGAACTGAGGACACTGTCAAAATAAGCCCACATGTGTTTATCTAAGAGTGATTGTAATGAATTATAACCATCTGCTTTGTGGTTTCTGGGTGAAATGTCCCTTTAGTTTCAGCTGTACTGCTGTCAGTGAGACTTTGAGCAGCTGATGGGTTTCACAGGTCTGGGCTGTGCTGCTGTGTGGGACGGGTCGAGTCCAGGTCACAACCACAAAGTCATGACTGAAACATTTTTAACGGGAGCATGAGGGAGCTCCAGCAGGTCAGAGATACTGGAAACTGGGAATACCACCTCCCACCCCTAGCTCACCCCACCCTCCCACCGGCTGTGTGTTAAATTAATTTGTTCTTTTCCGTCAGCCCATCCCGCACCCTGCAGCTGTCATTATCACAGACGCACAAAACAAGCGCTCCTCTGTCTGCTGAGACGTCATTATGTTTGTTTCCGTCTGTCGGCCGCATCAGGTAACAAAGCCAAGGGCTGTCTGAGGAGACATGCACAGCTAAAAGGCACGTTGTTAGCAGGAATCAAACCTGAGACCTCTCAGTCATCCATCAAACAGCAGCAAACCTCTGTCAGCAGATCAGATTCTCTCTCAGCGATCAGATCGTTTGGCCTCAGACAAACTTCCCCCACCAGCTTCATGTTTATTTTAAGCTTTTTCACACGAGATTAAAGAAACCCAGTGTTAAACATTTGGATCAGTGCAGGTTAATAATGCTGCTGCTGCTACTGTGCATTTTATTTTTCATCTGACTGCCATCATTTGGGCAACCAGATCCAAAACAAAATGTCCAAAATAAAAAGTCTGAATGTTAAAGTTCCTTAAGCCTGCATTTTTTCTAATGGCCAGCAGGGGGTGACTCCTGTGGTTGCAAAAATCAAACTTTAAGCCTTAATACACAGTTGTTATGAAAGAGAAAATTAGCTATAGAGACCATAGCTGTTCTTATGTATCAGGCTGTAAACATGTTTATTTCTGCTGTAAAGTCGGACATTTTAACATGGGACTCTATGGGGATTCACTTTTGCAGCCTCAAGGGGACATTAGAGGAACTGCAGCTTTTGCTACTCCTGCATTGGCTTCATTTTTAGGTGGTTGCCCCTTGCTCTGACGCCGGCATGACTTTGATTTTGGAACTATTTTTCAACCAAGACTAGACGCTCAGAGAAGACGGTCAGTTGACAGTTACTCCGTGGTGACTGTAACAAAAGTAAATAACAATCAAATAAAAAAACGTCTTTTTGCTTTTTTTAATAATGTGAACAATATTTTCTTCTTTGTAAACACAGACAGTATAAAAGATGGCAAAAGGAAGCTAACTAAGAGGTGCCTTAAACATGCATTCTTTTAATAACCAGCAGGGGGTTCAAAAAGACTTTGACTGTATAAAGTCTATGAGAAAACGACCCTCAGCCCCCTCGCTCTGTGGACGCACTAAACGCTTTCCTGTTGAGTTTCAAGTCATACTGAAACATTAAGTCCATTTTGTAAATTGTGGCCATTTTAAAAGTCTGTAAGAAGATTACCCAGGGTTTGCTCATTGGCTAATGACTTTTTTTTTTGGACTGGTGTTTCAGCCATGTCTGCTGAGCTCACTGGATAAATTCCACTTTTGGAATTTAGATTAATTTTTGTATTTGAACTTCTGCATTTCTCAGCTCTGTGATGAGTCCTCTGTCTTTAACTGAAGCCTGGTGAATATCCTGCAGACCTTCAGCTGTTATTCAGGCACCGGTGGCTGCACTCACTTCCCTCCTTAAAAAAGCAGAGCTGAGTCTGTGCTCCGCCAACTGTCCCCTTAAAGGAGATTAGAGTTCTCAGAGCGGAAAAGAAAGTGTTGCTCATTTGTCTCCCTGCAGGATTTTCTGTCCCGTCGGTCCGCCGTCCTGCTGACTCTGCGGTAACGACGTAAAGCTCCAGCTGATGATTCATGGATCAGATGACTCAGATCTTGTGAGTGAAGCTTCTCTGGGCCAAATCAAGCCGGTAGGATTCCCCCTGGATATTCCCTGCCGTCCTCTGTCTCACGCCTCCGTCTTTCCTGGATCTCGCTGTTTACTCAGTCGACTCTCACAGTGAAAGCTGAGCCGCGGCTCTCTGTGGATCTGCCTTGAAGGTTATCAGGAGGTCTGAAGGTTATCAGACACCAAAACAAAGACACTTACAAAACTCTCATCACAGGAGTTTACAAATACAGGAGCTGCATTAATCTCTAAGCTGCACCACCACCAGGTCAGCAGTGGAAACAGTTAAACCTGTTTCAACTTCTCACATTAAAAGTCAGAAGGTTCATCGGACATGTTGAAGTGGGCCTATTCTTCTTTTCATTATTTCCTGTCATATATCTCCTGTTCCAGCGATGGACGTTTATATTAAACATGTTTCTAATAATGAGGTCAGTGTGTGTACAGTCATTCCTGTGAGACAAAAGCTAAGACTGCTCTAAACACTCACACACTCTAAACACAGTTTTTCTACTCTAGAATTTGTATGATGTCATATAGCGGCGATATCCCTAATATGGTCACTGGGCACTGAAGCCCCACCACCAAACATTATGTTTATGAGGAGCAGCCAATTAGAAGAGAATTACCTTAAAGGAGGAGGAGCTAAAACAGTTTGTTTCAGAAAGAGCATTGAGGGGGCCAGTATAAGATTCTATAAAGTAAGGATTATTTTGAAAGGTTGTGACAGTCTAGACATGTAAGTTCATCATTCAAAAAAAGTGTCTGAGTAACTTCTACGTGTTGTTTGGCATCCACCTTCTAACTTTAAGCCTTAATAAAATCCACATGGATGAATTATAACAATAAGAGACCAAAACATTTTTTAACATGGGCCTCTATGGGGACTGACTCTAGTGGACATTAGAGGAACTGCAGCTTTTGGTGCTTCAGGTTGGGATGGACAGATTTTACCAGCTGATACTGAACAAACTCAAGAATTTTAGAGCCTGCGTCAGTTTCAGGAAGTCGAGGTTATTTTGCAGCCTTTGAGGGTTAAAGTGTTTAAGAAGCGTCACCATCGTGAGTCAGGGTTTAAATATGTCAGCTGACCTGATTCAGTAAAAGCCTTTTTAATTACCTTCATGACAGCTGAACTCTTTGCACGATGCTGCTTTGCCAAAGCATTTCGTCAGCCACACTGGCTCCACGAGTCCTCTCCCTGACCCTCGCTACAGGTAAATGTGTTGTCTTTGTTGCCACAGTGACTTTACCGATGACTCGGGTCCAAAAAGGCCAAACCATGACTCACCTGAAGCTCTGCTTTTTACTCACCTTAAAATAGCCATTTAAATGTTCCTATTAGGTTAACTTCTCCTGATTCCTGTTCAGCCAAGTGAATCAGCTGACAGAGCCCAACTGCTTCCACATAAAGCTAAAAGTACAAGAGCAGCAGCTCAGTCAATGATAAGTTCATTATAAGAGAGC
>VUQS01034082.1:14195-24918 GCA_015108495.1 Heterochromis multidens
TATAAGAGAGCTCAAAAAAGTAAAAAAAAAAAAAAAAAAACCACTACTCAGACATTCAATATTCAATCAATATTCATTATTCAACAAAATAACTGAGACATAATGAAAATAATGGTTTCCTGCAACATCGAGCAAAGCACAGCACAAGTTTGTGACACATGCTGGGGAAGGAAAGCGATGTTGTGGAAACATTTCTACTAAACTGGGTATGCCAGGTTTGTTTAAACAGTAAAGTAGCTTGTTGTATTTAGGTAGGGAAAGTGTGTAGTTTAGGGAGCGGGCGCATCTAGTACACGAACAAAATGTAGGGACAGGTACAGGTGGTACAGGCAGAGCGGCCGTTCGCTGAAGTTAGCGGTCAGAGCAGCGTACGCTGTGTGAAAGGGCCATAACATCACCAAACGACCAGCTCCTAGCACAACAGACTCCAATAGAAACTCCACAAGAGGACAAAAACTAACTCCGATGTGGTTTCCCGCAGGATTTAGACAGAAACAAAGTTAGAGAGCAAGTTAAGGTTAGTCAGCAAGCTTGGCTAATCTCAACTTGCTTGCTAATGTTATTACTAGAAAATTATATCAGGGATTAAAATTCTAGTTGGCCAGCTTTTACTTTAACTGGCTTATAAGACAGTTGGGGTGGCTGTAGCTCAGGAGGTGGAGCAGGTCATCTCGGAAGGTTGGTGGTTCAATCCCTGGCTGCTCCAGTCTGCATGCCAAATATCTCTGGGCAAGATACTAACCCCAAGTTGCTCTCTGATGCGTCCATCAGAGTGTGAATGTTCGATGGAAAGCACTTAAGCATAGAAAAAAGTGCTTAGGTGAATGAAGCATGTTGTATAAAGTGCTTTGAGTGCTCAGGTAGAGTAGAAAAGCGCTATATAAGAACCAGTCCATTTACCATCTTATTTTTTTTTTTTTGTACTTTACAATTTGAAGAAAGTAAAATTGGTTGATGAAGCTGCAGTGCCTGCTTAAATCCTTCAGATCCAGTTTGGTATGGGACATGAAACTCAAACAAGAGCAGAACTTGGTCTGACTTCACAGAACCTCCACAGAAGATACAACTCGGTGCCGTCCTGTGAAAAACTAAGTACCCCCTACTTCTTCCATCGGAATGAAAAAGGTAAGTAGGGCGTGACCACCTCTGGACCATTCAGGTGTGTTAATACAATGCCACAATCTTTCAGGGAATGGACATCCCAGCAAATTCACCTCAAGGTCAAACTGTGCAACGCTCAGAGAAAGTGCAAAAAACCCAATAGCTCCATCTCAGACTCTACAGGCCTCAGTTAGCATGTTAAAGGTTAAAGTTCATGAGAGTACAATTAGAAAAAGACTGAACAAGTATGGCAAGTTTGGAAGGGTTGCCAGGAGAAAGCCTCTTCTCTCTAAAAAGAACATAACAGCACAGCTTAAGTTTGCAAAGCTGCATCTGAACAAACCACCTGTCCTTTGGACAGACGAGACCAAAGTGGAGATGTTTGTCCATAATCCACAGCACCACATTTGGAGAAAACCAAACAGCATATCAGCATGGTGCTGGAGGGCTGATGATTTGGGCAACTTGCAGTCATTGAGTTGACCATGAACTCCTCTGTATACCAAAGTATTCTAGAGTCAAATATGAGGCCATCTGTCCCACAGCTAAAGCTTGGACCAAACTGGGTCATCAACAGCACAATGATCCCAAGCACAGCAGCAAATCTCCAACAGAATGGCTGAAAAGAAAAGAATTAGGTGCTGTAATGGCCCAGTCAAGGTCCAGGCCTCAGTGTGACTGAAATGCTGTGGTGGGACCTTCAGAGAGCTGTGCATAAATAAATGCTGCAAATCTGAAAGAACTGAAGCAAAGAAGAGTGAGCCAAAATTTCCCCACAACGGTGTGAGAGACTGAAAAAGTCATACAGAAAACAGTTACTTCAGGTTGTTGCTGCTAAAGGAGGTTATGCGAGCTACTGAATCATGGGGTGAACTTTCTGACAGGACTGCAGACTTAAAGACTCCTGTATTTAAATTCATGTGTCCTGCTCACAGGGTGACAGGAAGGAAAGAAAGGGGTGCTAAGATGACATCACCTTGAGCAGAGAAGGTCGTGGACTAATTAAAGGGTGATTGGTTCGAGGGTCGGGGAGTGAGGGTATTATTAGCATATTAGCTGCAGTGTCATTACTGTTATTAACCCAGGTGTGTTTTCTCAATGACCAAATCCTCAATCCTGAATGAACGGAGGCACGGATGGAGGGGTGGAAGAGAGGTTGTACGGCCCCGGGGGGATACCCACAGTGGGAGAGAGCCCTGTCACCATAGCAACAAAAACACAAAGAAGATGGGGATCAACTCCGAGTTCATGGCAGGACAGAAAAACATGTCACCGTGCTTTTGTACGGCCGTATGACCTAATCCTAACTTTGCTTCTGACACGAAAGTGCTCAGCAGCAGAGGAATGTGATTGGTTCTAAGATTGCAGCCACTTCCTGTCTAAGATTGCTTCTCTTTATTATTAATAAGGTAAAGTTGCAAATAAACATATTTGTGTCAGTCAGAAAGTGTGTGGGAGTATGAATTTTCTTCTACTTTACAAAGAATCTCTGATGTCATTTTGTATTTTTGTGCACATTTGTGGTTTTGCATCTTTGTCTTTTTGTGGTGGTTCTGCATTTTTTTAATCTTTGTGGTTATTTTATGTCACCTCGCATCACTTTCACTCTGATATTTTAGTGACTTGTTTAAGTAATTTTGGTCTCTTGGTTTTGTTTTACGCCTTTTTGCAGTCACTTTGTGTTTGTTATGGTAATATTTTGCGTGTCTCTGCAGTTATTTTGTGACTTTTTAGTCATTATCAGTATCTTTGTGGTGTTTTGTAGATATTTTGCAACAGTTTTTGTTGTTTTGTGTCTTTATGTGTTTGTGCCATGTTTCTTGTTTTGTTCATTTATGTATTAGTTTTGCAGTTTTTTTGTGTTAGTTTGTGTTTCTTTGTTGTTATTTGTGAAGGGTTTTTTTTGCAGACTTGTGTTTTTTGTGGAGGTTTTTTGCACCTTCGTGTTTGTTTTGTGCCTTTTTGTGGTCACTCTGCATTTTTTGCATCTTTGTGGTAGTTTTTCTTATTTTTATCTCAGTTTGTGTCTCTGTTGTTACTTCTGTTTTTGGTCCTTTTGTGACTTTTTGTTGCTGTTTAGCAACTATTAATGTCTCTTTGTGATGTTTATTCTTGGGGAGTTTCTCTTTGCGGTCGATGTTTTTGCACTTTTGTGGTTATTTTGTTGTTGTTTTGCTACATCTTTTGGTAGCTTTGTGTCTCTTTTGTGTCTCTATTAACATCTTTGTGTGCTGTTTTCTACATGTCTTTGTGGCAGTTGTGTGTCTGTTTGTGGTTGTTTTGAGATTTATGTGGAGGTTTTTGTACCTTTCTGATTCTTTTGTTGGCATTTTGTTTTCTGTTTCTTGTGCTTTTAAAATCTGGTTTGGTGAACCTGCAGACACTCTAGATCTGAGACGCTTGGATTGCAGACATTTAATTAAATGTTTCTCTGGGAGAGATCTGATGTCTCGTGTGAAGTATTATCGTAGCACATGGATGGTGTAGTTGGAGAACAGAGACGAGTCTGAATGTGTTTATTTTAAAAACTGACCTTCAGGAGGAAACTGA
This sequence comes from Heterochromis multidens, assembly GCA_015108495.1. Classification (NCBI taxonomy): domain Eukaryota; kingdom Metazoa; phylum Chordata; class Actinopteri; order Cichliformes; family Cichlidae; genus Heterochromis; species Heterochromis multidens. Next base: position 17,847 of record VUQS01034082.1, read on the forward strand.
GAGCAGGGAGGACGGAGGGAGGTGTGATTGCTCCCAGGAGCTTTCATTAACAGGTAATGGGCCTGATGATGACATCTCACACATATGATGGTGGAAAAGAAGAACAGGAAGTGATGCCACTGAAGCGGAGGCTGCCTATTGGATAGGAGATTCCCAGGCAGCTGCAATAAAACCTGATGTGTGAAGCCAGAAGAAGACATAGAAACAGAGAGAGGCAACGCAGCAGAGATCAACTCCACACTGAAGGTACAAACATGCATGTAGTTGTGTGTGTGTGTGTGTGTGTGAGAGACAGAGACACACACAGGTGTGCACAGGTGCAAATTAATGTCACTTTTCATTATTTAAAACTTTATATTTAAGCTTTGAAGGGAAATTTAAACTTATTTCAAAATAAAAGCTTTGTGGCTGCAGTTCAAACTTTTTTTTGTGAATGATGTGTTTCCTTCATTGTGTGTGAGCTGTTTGCTGCTTCTTTTACTGATGTTCGATTTTTTCTGTCTATTTTCTGTGAAACTGAAAACCTTTTGATGTATGAAGTTGCAGTTTTAGATCAGATAGTTTTATTTCAAAGGTTTTCTACATATTTTAGATTGTTTTTAGGCATCTCTCTGACAGGATGTTTGCATGGATTTAATATCTCACTTCTGATTTTTGTCATGTTTTGTGGGATCTGCTGCTGTTACTGTTGCCTCTGTCCTGATTTGATAAAATAAAGATTTGAACAGGTGAACATGCATGACATAAGTCTTTAAATCGTCAAACAAGCAGTTTAGCACTGAAAATAAATCCGAGAGATAAGCGAGCACAGGCTACTCGGATGAAGTGTAAAAAAGTTCTGTTGATGTTCAGTCTGCTGCAGGGTTGCATGGGTATTTTTGTGAATGGAAGAATTTGCAGTGTAAGAGTGTGTATGTGTGTATTTGTGTGTGTGTCCTCACACGTGCATGAATGAGAGAGCTGCAGCTCCTCAGCATCAGCAGCAGGTGTGAACAAGAGCATAGACAAACGTTTGTGCATCGTCAGGAATGTGTGTGAGTGACGCAACATGACAACAAGTGTTTGTTTCATCGTGTCTGTTTGCAGGGGACACTGTGTGTGTGTGTGTGTGTGTGTTGTCTTGGAGAGAACAGGGGCTGCAGGAGTGTCACTGAGTGTGCATGTGACGGTCAAAAAGGCGTTTATTTGCAGGGATGGAAAATGCTAAAATTAGCCAATGTTGCTGGACAATACGCTTACACCCATCAGCAGAGCTAAAACTGTCCCCCCCTCTGTGTGTGTGTGTGTTTGAAACCATTGTTGTGAGGACTCTTGGGTTCCTCTGAGGGTTAAGGACCCAGTTTGGGGGTTCCACTTAAAGCTGAGACTCTCAGGCTGATTATATTTCTGAGGATGTCACAGTGGTGTTGTTTCTGTCTTTAAAGTTTCCTTGTACAGTGGTCAGTTGCTCACAGTGTGTGAAAACCACAGACTGTAAACAAAAGACGGACACTAATTTTCCCCTTCATAAACACTGTATGGGTGGTACTTTTGTATACAGGCTACGTCATTTTGTGCCTCACCATGGGGAACCCTTACACTGGAGGCACCAGGAGCTGTTTACAAATGTATACAAATGTCCAGTTCATGATAATTCATTGATTAGACAAATAAAAACCTAATAAAAGTACTATAACTCATATTATTAAATGAGAATGTGCTGATTACTTTAACACTGCAGCTGGTGGAGGACATTTTAATTAGTTTCTGTGCAGCTGAGTGGCTACTAAATTCACTGGAAGTAATGGAGTAATCTAATTACTTAAGTTTCTTGAATTACTTTGCACCAATGCAGAGGAGAATGTTGTACGTTACAGGTACCGATAAAGTTTATCTAAGGTGGGAAACTGACTTGTTTCAGATGCAGCTCTGCTTCTGTTTGCTGTTCCCCTGCCTGCTGTCCTTCACTCTGCTACGCTGCAGTGTTGACGGCCTCAGAGTCCAACTGCAACCTGCTGAGGTCAGTGTGACCACACGCACACACATACACACACGCTAATGCTTCAGCCTCTGCAGGGACCCAGGTAAACATAAAGCATTCCCAGGACAACAACCCTCACCCTGACTCTGCTTTCATGTGACTCCTAAAACCAATTCTCAAACAACCCTGACCAAAATGTCCGTGCATAGGAGAAAAGTCCCAACAATGTAGAAAAGTACTCATATAGCAGAAAAGTCTTCAAATACCAAAAATGTATTCACAGTGTAGAAATATCCCAACAGTGCATTGATGTCCTATAATACAGAATTATCCTCACAGTGAACAAATGTCCTCATAAAGTTGTCACAGTTCAGCAAAGATCACTCCAACCCACTCACACACGTGCATGTTTTTCTATCTTTGTGAAGACCACACATACATGTGTCACCAGTAGTAAAAAGATGTTTACTCACTTTCTGTACTTCAGTTAATATACTTGAGGCAACTGTTGTTGTGATTTGGCGCTAAATAAATAAAATTGAATTGAACTGAACTTTTTTTTTTTATGCACTTGACTCTTGTTCTTCCCGGTTACAGAAACAGACCATTTTGCAGAGTGAGTACCTTTTTTTTTTTACGTTATGTACTTCAAGTACACCTTATAAGTACTTTTATAAGGCAGGATCCCATCACACCATTCTGAGGGCCAAAACAAGCGGCTCCTCCCTCGAGGGCCCCAGTGCTGATATCAGATGGCGTGAGGCGGTGGGGAAGGAAAACCGAAGCGGCTTTTTGTTTAGTCTGGACGACATGAAATCTGTTGGAGTCATCTGAGGCAGCAGGCGGACAGGAAGTGAGACACCACTCACTGCCGGGGCCATGGCGTGAGAGACGGTCCTCAACGTGGAGGCATGACGTATGAAAACACAGCTCAGTGTTTTCCATACGGAGACTCCCTCATAGAAAATAAAGACGGAGGAGATGCCGGAGGCTTCATGGTGTCCCCCTAATTCATGTTTTGATCAGCAGACCAAAGTTCCCAGGTATCAGGAAGGTGTTCACATTCACATGTTAAAGAATAGGAAGTCCTTAAAACTGGACAAGAAGTCCTGGATGCAACTCACATTTTAAATTCTCCACAGACTTATGAGCCCATCTTTTCATTCCAGTAGATATCCTTTTCTCATCACCCGTTTCAGTGCATATCATGTACAAAACCGTAACTTCAGCTCATAGCCATATCCCCTTTAAATTCAGTACACAGCCTTATCCTACATAATTTAATTTGTCTTCTCCTACTCATCTTATCCCACATATTTTTTTCTCAGCACACAGTCCCTTCCCTTGACATCACATTACATTTCTCTGAAGGGTCGTCCCATCTTCTGTTTAATTTCAGTACACAGACTTATCCCATCCCACAAAGGCCTTTATCTGTCCTTGTCTTCCAGCAGCCCATGTTGAGGTTTCATGCGGCCCTTGAACCCCGCCCTGTAGGTGTGAAGGTGGGGGAGGAGCTCACGGCGAAACTCCTCCAATCAGACCACCTGATGACGATGGAAAACGATGTCATGGAGCCAAAGAGGAAGAGGAGTTTCCCCGTCAACAATGTCCCGCTGGACCGCCTCTCCATCAGCTCCATGGAAACGAAGCAAGGGTCAATCAAGCAGAGGTAGTCACCTGTGAAATCACCTGAGAACACCTGAGACACAGCTATGAATTTAATGCTGCTGTGTTCTTCTGTCCACAGTAAGGTGGTGGAGTTGCCACGGCGACGAGTCAATCCACCCCCTATTGACAGGATTGGGATGGGTCGTCTGCCAAACAGCAGAGGATAAGCCACGCCCCCTCAATCTGAGAGTCCGCCCTCTCCCCACAGCACCCTCCTTGAGACAGGTGCTGTACTGCAGGGGATTCATTTAAATGTATAAACATTGTTAAATAAAAACACTGAAATGGTCCTTTATCTCTACAGATGCATGAAACAACCAATCACCTGCTGAGCCACGCCCACCTGTCACATTCACTTAACTTGGACACACCCACCCATCACCCTCACGCCCAAAGCCTCCGAAACAAAGCCATGAACTTCAATGATGGTGCATTCAGGTGCAGCTCCGTAAAGTCAACACGCGCAGAGGAAGTAATTTCAATGACGCCTGCAATTTGTTTGTTTCCATGGCAACAAAAAGTTGAGACGTGAGAAACATTTTAATTTAAATTTTAGTAAATTTAATGGAAATTTACTTAAAACATGTAAAACATGAAGTTCAGGCTTTATTTATTCCTGTGTTTTTATTTTTTTAAATGAATTTGATCAAAGTAAAATCTATAATCTGATCAAATCTCAGATTATCAGCATCCTACAGTTAATCTGGAGCAGAACACAGTACAATAATCCTCTGTGACACAAAGTACAAACCAGATATAATGAGGTAATAACTGAGATTAAATGTACTTATTTTGTTTCCACCAGTGCAAACATTTGATTTCTGATTTATTGATTGATTTGTTCTGTGATTAGGATCTGATTTTAATCAAATACAGATTTCAGACAAAGTTGTGACACTTTTAAAAATGGATACATTTTTTTAATATTTAATCCCGATCTTTACTTTTTTATTACATAATTTGTTAATAAATTTGGTTTTCAATCCATTTTTTAATCTCATATTTTAACATTTTTAATCTGATGAATCTAATATTTTCATTAGATTGTTTTTACGTCACCATTTTCACTTTTTAATATGATAATTTTGGTCTTAATTTTTTTCCTTCATAAAGTTTATATTTTCATCCTTTTGATTCTTTGAAATTTTATGTATAATAAAATTTTTTTATATTATTTAAATATTTTAATCTGATTATTTTTGCCTCGTCTCATAACAAAGAGCTAAGTGCTCCCATAGCTAATGACAGTGGTTAGTACCATACAGTTTTACTTATTGGATCTTTATTTTTCTACTCCACACTTCAGAGGGAAATATTGTACTTTGGACTGTGCTACATTAATTTTAAATTTTGATTTCACAAATTAACCGATAACACAAGATGTAGTAAAACTGTCTGTATAAACTGAAACAATCAGTGAATTAGTTCATTAACAGTTTAACATATTTGGCAACTATTTCAGAATTTCATTTTTTTTTTTTTTCCTGGTTTTTAGGATTCTGGAAAACTGTTATATTTTTAAACATTTACACAAATATTTTAAAAATATTTTTGAGGTGCTGTGTTCAACCTTCTAAATCTCAGTTTTACTAAATTCAACTTGGATCCTATTTTAAATAATTTCTGGGCGTCACCTGAATGCACCATCTGCTGCTGTGACTCTGACTGGAGGCGTTGTTGCCTCGACTCCCCCAAACCTCCAGCACGACTTGAGTTTCCTCTTTGCAGTTTTGTCTCCAGTGGTGCATCAGGACACCAGGTTTCCACAGCAACACCGCATTTCTGCTGCAGATGGTGGACGTAGCGACCCGCAAGATTAGCATTTTCACCGTCACCATCTTAACTGCAAAAACCTAGATGGGACGAGAAGGGGCAGGTCTGACTGTGAAACTGTGTGATCATTGGATAACGACTTGTCAATAATAAGTCATTAGCCAATGAGCAAGCAGTTTCACAGTCAGACCTGCGTACCACAGTGTATGACCTGAGATGAGTGACTGAGCCCATGAATAAAAACTTAAGTTTTAAGTTTAATGAGAAAACTCAAACATTTGTGGCACAAGAAATGAAAATGTTGACACTAAATGTAAATTTTGAGAATAACTTTTTTTTTTTTTTTTTAACAATTTTCAAATGGCTTTAAAAGCCACTCAGAGCTATTTCTGAAGGTGTTTTAATGAAGTGAAATCTGCAGAACAGTCCTTTAAAGCAGCTGAATCAGAGGTCAGGAGGTCTTGGTTTTGGATGATTTACGGCCTGAGCGACGCTGCAGTGGAAACCGTCCTGCTTGCCGATTCTGTTCTGACATGCTTCTTCCTGCCTGAGTTTAACTGTGCTTAATAAAAAGAAAATGATCAAAGTTCTGAGTATGACTGCTTTTTTTCTCTTTTTTTAACCCCTTAAGGATTTAAAAATAAGTGAGCATTTATTACATGGAAGAAGCTGAATTTAGACCATGTGCCAAAAGCTGCAGTTCCGCTAATGTCCACTCCAGTGAGTCAGTCCCTATAGACTCCCATGTTAAAATGTCCAACTCTGTGAATGTAGAAAACAGTACACAGTCATTGGTCCAACTTTACAGCAGAAATAAACATGTTTAAAGCCAGGTGACTTTCTGTTGAGTCTTTATTAAGAAAAGTATCACATGTGATCCAGAACAGTGCACACAGACGGGCTGGTTCACACAGTTCCAGGATCTGATCCGGATCAACTGGAGTCCCGGTGTTTTCTGTGTGAACTCATCCCTGCGGACTTCTGTACAGCTGCTAAAGGAGCAGAGAAAGGGTGTAATGGACCGGACTATCAACAAAATACAAACACCTTCACATTCAGAGACAGAGAGCGCAGAGGAGAGACTTCACCCTCAAATCCAAACCGGAGAACTTGAATGTACTCTGGACAAGAAACTCACCAAAATGACCCTGTGATCAGCCAACATGTTCATCTTTAAACCAGCAACTCTGTCAAAGTGTGGTACTTTACTTATTCACCCGTTTTTAAGATTTTTAAAAAAAAAAAAAAAAAGCTAACTGCTAACACAAACTAATACTGGAGAGCTTGGACATAAACAGCTTGTAGCTGAGACAAGAACACAAACCTTTAGGATGAAGCTGGCTCACAGCTAACATTAGTTAATATGATAGACCTCTGTTTCTGATACAGCTGACTGCTAACATTTGCAGCCGTTATGTTTGGATCATTTTGGAGTACTTCATGTCTTTTGTTCAGAGAACAGACGAGTTTACAGCAGATATTCACATTCTGACTGAAGCCAGTGTGATCTGACCTCAGCCCCTTTATTTAATAAGGCAGAGCTGGACCTGAGGAGGGCAAAGCTGTGGGTTTGTTCAGAAACAAAACATTAAAAAGTAAAAACAATAAATCCTACAGAGGTTAGAGGGGGGGAAAAAAAAAAAAAAAAAAAAAATCAGAGTGGGAGGG
>VUQS01034087.1:0-11024 GCA_015108495.1 Heterochromis multidens
AGCTTTCAGGCCCCTCTTCTGTGGAACCAGCTACCAGTTTGGATTCGGGAGACAGACACCCTCTCTACTTTTAAGATTAGGCTTAAAACTTTCCTTTTTGATAAAGCTTATAGTCAGGGCTGGATCTGGTGACCCTGAATCCTCCCTTAGTTACGCTGCAATAGGCTTAGGCTGCTGGGGGTTTCCCATGATGCACTGAGTGTTTCTCTTTCTCTCACCTCTGTTCACTCACCTTGTGTTTTTACACCTCTCTGCATTTAATGAGCTATTATTAATCTCTGGCTCTCTCCCACAGCATGTCTTCCTCCCCTCACCCCCAACCGGTCGCGGCGGATGGCTGCCCCTCCCTGAGCGTGGTTCCGCCGGAGGTTTCTTCCTGTTAAAAGGGAGTTTTTCCTTCCCACTGTTGCCAAGTGCTTGCTCATAGGGGGTCGTTTGATTGTTGGGGTTTTCTCTGTATTATTGTAGGGTCTTTACCTTACAATATAAAGCACCTTGAGGCGACTTTTGTTGTGATTTGGCGCTATATAAATAAAATTGAATTGAATTGAATCGAGACTGCTCTAGTGGGAAATCTCCCATGGAGTGAATCACTGGAGCTGGTGGGACCTCCCGAGAAGGCCCTGCTGTCTCCTCCTCCCCAGAGTCGGCGTCGGACGACCTCGCGTCACCGCTGAGCGCAGCACAAACACTACAAGTCCCTATCGGTCCCCACACACTGCCCCAACAGGTTATTAAACCCCGGCCAATCTGTTCACAGAATTAGGGGATGCATCAGGCGGGAGCTAACTGCGGCCTTGACTCTGTGTTTTTCCCTTGTATTTGACTTCCAGAGGCACTATGGGATATTTATGTATGTCTCCATACACACACCTGACCTCCACCCACTGTGCCTCCAACAATGCCCCGGGTCAAACCAGGTTTTGGTGGACCAGGGTCTGCGTGCAGCCCGAGTCCACCAAGGACTCAGTGTTTGCGTGATTCCTTGCAGGTTGGGGACAGTACCTGCTGCTGCCAGGACCTGAGGAGAGAGAGCAGAGGACATGGGATCAATCGGCCGCAAACGCAGCTGCGGCTCCGGCGGTGGTGCAGAGCGAACCGCAGCGAGGAGCCTCTTCCTCGGGGCAGGAACTGCCCGACTCTCTAACCCAGGCTGCTAACAGCCCAGCACCCCTTCTGGTCGCGCTGCCAGGTGATCCTCCGCCAGTGTGACGGCAACTTCCAGTGCTGCTGGCCGAAGGCAGCGGACCCATTCCATTGTGCCGAGTCCCTGGGCAGCCCCTCCAGAAACTGCTCCAACACCACCAGCTCCACAACTCGCGCCGCTTCCGCAGACGGCCCGGGCCGCAGCCATCTTACCGCCGTGTCCTGAAGCCGTCAAGCAAACGTGAAGGGCCAGTCCTCCGCCTCCATCCTACCGCTCCGGAACACGTCCATAAATGACTGGGGGTCGTCCTCCGGACTCATGCAGTGCATAGCCACCACAGGAGCCGGGGGGGGGGGGGGGGAGTGAAGACAATCTGCTCCTCACCTGCTCCACCAGGCCCTTTAACACCTGCTGGACATTTTCTGTCATTTTGACTTCACTTTGGCTGCTTGTATAGTCTGCTTATTATTTATTAGCTCCAAGTCAAACGTGAACTGCTTGGTTTCACTTCACATTCAAACAACAGAGTTTGAAAATCAGTGGCAACAGGTCTTGTGAAGTGATGAAAACCAAATTTGAATTTATTGGGTCAATCAATATCTATGGAGGAAGGCAGGAGAGAGGTATAACAGTGAGTGTCTATAGCTATAAAATCTATAAAACACAGTGGAAGCTCTGTCATGGTTTTTTAGAAGGGGTTTGGTACTATTTGAAGATCCCCTGTCACTAAGTTACAACAACATGCTATTGGAACCAGATAAAAGATTGGTTGACATTAACTTTGAAAAAGATAAAAAAAAATTTGCACCTTAAAAATGCATGTTTGTGAAGGTGCTGGTCAAATCATGGTATGTATAATGTGCACTGTTTAGCAGGCAGTTTGGCCAGTTCCGGGAAATCCAACTCTCCAGCAATCAAATGTTGTGTTCCTTACTCAGCCTGCAAGTTGCAGATGTGTAACATGGCACTGTGCTGTTCATTTAAAGTTCAAATTGACTTCATCAAAGTAACTAGATACTACGAAGACTTCGTATGTTGGTGTGCCTCATGTGGCCTCAACCGAAGCCTCAGAAAAGAGTACTCCCCCACATACTTCTGCTAAAATATTGAGGTGGTTTTTGGGGAAGCCTTCCCACCAAGAGTAGCTTGGGTATTTTTAGACTAAGTAGAGGTCTGAGAAACAACACTCACGATCCCCCACCCTTCTCCTTTTCCCCATTTCTCTTCTCCTTTTGCTATTACTGTCTCTGGAGTGACTTGTCTGTTCCCTTTAGAAATTGCAGGAAGTTTTTCTTTCTAAGAGGATGAATATAAGGATGATGTATAGAGTTTCCTCAGTCATGTGGTGTAAATAGGGTGTCTGCATCATTAAAGGCTTTATGAACTGTTTTATATATGAAGGTTTAATGTCTCCACACTGACAGCTAACAGATTCCTCCCAGGTGTTTCCATCTCTGCTCCCATATGTGTGCCAATGGAAAAATTGCCCATTCCTTCTGTTTTCTTGTTGAAGTGGAACTATTGCAGTGCTGTACGCACATTTGAGGGCCCCCATGCACAGAATAATTCATTTGATGCTTTGATACGTGATAATGGACCCAGTAAGGTATTATTCATATGCCCCAGATCTCTTTAGAGAGTATGGCTTCTACAAAGTGTCCCGCTACCTTTCTGAGTGCCCCCTCCCCTCTTTCAAGACTCTCTCATCATTTATTATTTAAATCCCTCCATAATTCATCCATTGCCTACCAATACACCCTTCTTTGCTCATTCCTGATTTAGTGCAAATTAGCATGAGCTCTGAATGTGCATTTGTGGAAAACGGAACAAAGTAAGCAAACAGAAAGAAATGGCAGCAGGTCGGTCCAGTGGGTACAACTCAATGCTTATTTCCTCAGCCCTCCCTGTGATGTGATGCCATGTGACATATTGAGTCTAATTTGTAGCCTAAAGAAGCAAACAGCTGTGGCCTATTTTGTTTAGCTGTTGTTCGGGTGATGTCACCGTTTGTGCCTCGTAAGGCTGCCTTGCTTTTGGCACTTGGTGTGAAGATGTCAGGAGCATTTTGTTAAGCTGCTGATGAAGAGGACAGGGGTTGTGTAGCCTTTAGATAAATCTAATAAGTCAACTAAGGCGGTTGTGTGCAGTTTGGAAGACCTCTATTAACCAGCGTTAAAGGTTCACACATGCCTTGTTACTATATTTTACTATGTTGGAATTTTCTTTTTTGTGTAATGAGTAATGGTTTAAGGGGCATTACGTGGTGCTCTTTAGGGAGTTAGGGCTGAATTACTTTGTCTTAGCTGGAGAAGAATTATCATTATCATCAATGTTTTGCTATATTGTACATGGATGGACACTTGATGGACTATTGGTCACCTTGGTAGCAATATGGTCCTTATCATAAGATATTGTGGATATGATGGGCATTAGGAATGTCCGCAACTGGTCTACTAGATAATTAAATGTTGCTGCCCTTGGTAATCACCAACAGAAATACTATTTTAATACTGTTATGCTATTAATACTATTTTGCTCATGTATAATTGTTGCGTTAGAAAAGTTGTAAACAAGCAAGGTGGAAAGTAAGTCAGACAGCTGCACCAATAAGCTAATTTCTAAATTACTTTGATCTAGAAAATGAACAGCTATATGTAGGCTGTGCCAAAGCATAGACAGTATATGACAGCTGTATGTAGCCACGTGCAATCACCCATTGGTTTTGGACTCCACATTTGAAAGCTTCAGCACTGACATTTTGGCTGCCATGATGGGGGTTTTTTTTGGAGCCAGAAGTGGCCATATTTAGATGAGTGGGTGGAGTGCCAAGTTATCAGCTAGCTTGTTTAGCAAACTCCATCCGTAAACTGCGTGGGACACACATTTCTGCTAATTAATCCTAAGTGACAGAATAATTAAACTGTGGCATTTCGGTTACCCAAGCTGCTGACAATGTGTACCAGACGGCAAGCCTTATGATTGGTCAGATAATTCCATTTAAAAAAAAATCTCCAAAAGACACCAACAGCACAAATGTAGTACAAACGTCCAGTTTAGTGATTCAAGAAGAGCCCTAGCCGATAGTGATTGGCCACCACATCCAAACTTTAAACCTTACCTTTATCCAAATGGATGAGTTATAAACAGAAATCACACCGTGTACAGTTGTTATTAAGGGGGAAAAACTATTCATAGAAGCCAAAACAATTTTTTTTGGTGCTATGCTCTAAATATGATTTTTAATATTGTGATGTTGGACATTTTAACATGGGAGTCTATAGGGACTGTCTTCCTTTTGGAGCAAGCCTCAGATGACCACTAATGGAATTACACTTTGTATAACTTATCCGTGGCTTAATTTTTTAGCCCAAGAGGTTGCTGCTGGCACATAACCATGTAACCCGAGCAATGTATAACCACATTCATACTGCATTTTTGTGATAAATAGAGACTATACTGTGCATATTTTTTCATATTAATAAATACATTGTGTATACAAATTGTGATCCACTGCTCTTTTTTTCATGAGGCATTGTGGGATACTTAGTGTACTATGTAGGAGTTAGTAATACTATACACGAAGACAGCACTACAAAATAGTGAACTCACTATATGCTGTATATTTTTGTCCTGTTTGTTGTTTATGGTCTGTCTATGGTTATCTTGTTTCCTCTTTTTCCTCTCCACCCTAACTGGTTGCAGCAGATGGTTACCCCTCGCTGAACCCAGTTCTGCTGGAGATCTCTTTCTGTTAAAAGGGAGTTCTTCTTCCCCACAGTCACCAAGTGCTCTTTATTAATGAGCATCTGATTATTGGGCTGCCTCTCTAATATTGTAGGGTGTTTTTGCCTTACAGTATGAAGCACCTTGAAATGACTGTTGTGAACTGGCACTTTATAAATAAAATTGTATTTAAAAATTGAAATGAATAGCGAATTGTATGTGATTTTGGACACTGTGCTGCACAAACATTAAAGTGCCATTTAAAATCATTTGAATATTAAAGAATGTGATTAATAGTTAAAGTGATTCTTAAACACAGTTTTAGAATATTTTACTATCGTCCTTTAGACTGTATTCAATTTTGACTGTTTTCTGACTTTAAGAGGAGTTGACTAATCTAATTTCTTTCTTTTCCTTTTTTTCTTTCTTTTCTCCCATTTAATTGACTAGTAAATTAGTTGCCATGGACATCACTAATAACTATTGAACTATTGACTATTTACCACATTTAAACTCATAATAGAGACCAAATATCAAGCAAACATGACTGATCTCTCCAATGATTTCTACAGTATCAGAACACTCATTACATTACATTAGCAATGAACTCTGGAACATTGCTGTACAGTGGGGGAAATAATTATTTGGTCCCCTGTTGAATTTGTAAGATTGCTCACTTACAAAGAAATGAACAGTCTCTAATTTTTATGGTAGTTTCATTTTAATGGAGAGAGACATCATATCAATCAAAAATCCAGAAAAAAAAAAAAAATTTCTGAGCAAACTTACAAATTCAGCAGGGGATCAAATAATTATTTCCCCCACTGTACTTGAAGCACATACAGTGACTTAGCTGCACCATAGTGCAATGCTGTATTGGGTTCAGTATACATACCTGTTCCGTCCTCCAGTGCAGGTCTCAGCATGTTAGGCTGTGTCCCTGCTTAGACATAACATAACTGGTGAAAAAGCCTACAATCTCACTGCTCAAATATGTACTGATATTCTACGTCTGTTGATCATGCATATTGATAAAAAATTGTGTTTTCTATGTCCACAGATGCAGCTGGTGAAAATAATCTGGGTAAGTGGAATATTTTGGGTGATCTCAGCAGTGCTGTGCTGAAGGTTACTGTCAAGATAATAACTAAATCATCAAAAGATTAAAATACTGCAGGTTGGTTTTTCCACTTCTACTGCCAGCGTTATTACTACAGTTAGCATTAATGCTAGTACTAGTATGGTCTAGAAAATATGTGGCTTAGTTAAATTAATGAATTAACTTTATAAAAGCACACATCGTGATGGACCCTGTAGGTGCCTTAACTAAATTTTTCCAAAAAAACGTCATCCAAAAAGTGTAGTAACACACTGTTCCAACGTTTGGCATCACATCTGTCTGGTGACACATTTACCGGGTCACACTAATTCTCCTCCTGTTAGTTTTGTTGATCTTCAAACTTTCATTCTTGTTGGCAGGCTCATTTCCCTGAGATGCCAAACATTAATCAACATAGTCAGTGTAGAGTTCTGTCACTTGCTCTCTTTTTGTTAATTACATGAGAAAACATCACATTTTATTTTGAAGTGGACATTTAGAAAATCTTTGACTTTTGCTTGCATGGCACATTTGAGTAATGTTTATGAGAGATGTGAATTTGCTATCCTTGAAAGATGTCAGCTCGTACTAAAAAAAAGGGAGACTGATGCAGAATGTAGACTTTTTAACAAGACATGGACTTCTAAATATTTACTGAAATCAGAGGTAAAGCCATGTGCTTAGTTTGTGGAGAGCAGATTGCTTGCAACAAGGACGTTTTACCAAGCTTTACATATCCAAGGGTGGAACAGCCAAGACCAGCTTTGGGATTTCCCACAAAATCCCAAAAAACAGTAAAACATTCTCTGATGGGGAGCTAATCAAAGAGTGTTTGGTGGACTCTGCCACGCTAATATACCCTGAGAAAAAAGAAGCATTTGAGAATGTGCCCCTCTCCAGGTGAACTGTAACAAGACGGATTGGGGACATTGCAAGAAATCTGGAGCTTCTGTTGAAAAACAAAGCAGACAATTTTGACTTGTTCTCCTTGGCTCTGGACGAGAGCTGTAATGTAATGTTATTCATCTTTGTAGGTCGGATATCGAAAAAATTTGAGATTACAGGGAGCGATTTGTTCACATGCTTGGGCTGAAATGGGACAAACTTCCAGGTGTTACAACTGATGGCTGTCCAAATCTGACAGGGAAAAATGTCAGACTTTTGAAGCGGATGCAAGATAAAGTAACTGAAATGAACTGAAATTGGTATTTTTGCATTGTGTTATACACCAGGAGGCTCAATTCAATTCAGTTTTATTTATATTGTGCCAATTCACAACAACAGTTGTCTTAAGGCACTTATTATTGGGGGAAAGAGAAGAGAGCAGAGGAATACAAGACACAAGGTTCACTATTGGAGAGAGCCAGAATTTAATAATTATTAATGATTAAATGCAATAGTGGTGAGTGAAGAAGAACTGCTCAGTGTATAATGGGAAGCCGCCCAGGAGCCTATTGCAGCATAACTAACAGATGGTTCAGGGTCACCTGTAAGCTTTATCAAAAAGGAAAGCTTTAAGACTAATCTTAAAAGTAGAAAGAGTGTCTATCTCTCAAATCCAAACTGGGAGCTGGTTCCACAGGAGAGTGGTCTAATAGCTGAAAGCTCTGCCTCCCATTGTGCTTTGACCAAAAAAAAAAAAAAAAGTTGCAGTCCTGTGCTAAAAATTAACAATGTTGGTGATGTTAACTTTATCAGCACAAGAGCATTGAATCACAGTTTGTTGCACTTTTGAAGGAGCATGACACACAGCTGGCAAGTGGCTCAGCCTGGGCAAAGTGCTAAAAAGAATATGGGACCTGAGAGCAGAAATTCAAGAGTTTCACGAGAAGGAAGGTACGGACATTCCAGAGCTCTCAGTTGCCAAATGGAAGGCAGATCTTGCATTTGCTGTTGATGTGACTGTCCTTTGCCTTTCCACCTCAGACACTGAACCTGACTTTAATGAACTTGCTAAAGCCCAAAACACACTAGATTTCTCTCACTGAACAAGAAAATGAACTGAAAAACTGCAGATGAAGTAATTAAACTACAAGCTAACTAGCAATAGCACTTTGTATAGAGTTAAACGTTTTTGTTAAAACATTCACATTTTGTTCACAGTTGTTTTTGGGAATGTTAATTAATTAATTAACTAATTGTAACTTCTACTCTTACCAGTAGCAGTTTATAAAGAGAAAAAATTCATATTGAGCAGAATTGTTTTCAGCTTATTGGTGCAGCCCTCCACAACAGTCCCAGTTTCTCATGTGGCCCCTTGGGAAAATTAATTGCCCACCCCTGATCCAAAGCAGTGCACAGTGCACAAGAGGCACAGGCAGGGTGGTGTGGGTGGAGACAAGTATCACTGGTGATTTGTGACAAAAGGATAACAGCAAGAGTGAAAAGGAAACCCGCTATGATGTATGGTTTGGAGAACAAAAAGACAGAGCTGCCAGGGAGGAGAATAGAGGACGATCATAGAGAAGGTTCATGGACATGCAGAGGGTTAATGTGATAGAAGAGGATGCTAGGGATAGGGTGAGATGGAGGCAGGTGATCCACTGGGCAATTTCTAAAAGGATCAGCTGAAAGAAGAAAAAAATGCACATATAATATTCAGTATATGTAAAGCAATGAGAAATACATTTATAAAATAAAAATACACAAAAACAATAAAAAATAAACAATAGAAAATACATAAGGAAAAAAATACTCATAATGTAAAATACATGTAAAACCATTAAGAAGATATCTAAAAATAAATAAAATAAAAGCAAACACAATAAAAAGGCATCAACATACAGGATAAAATCCCTTCAAATAAAATGTGCATTCACACAGCTCGGTGTCCGTTACAATCAATTGAAATGATTAAAAGGGATTTGATTGTGTAATTTTTAAATCTCTGCAAATCAGTCCTCTTGTGAAGGGCATGATGAATAAATAGTAATACCGTGAAGTGTGCAGTGTGAAGTCTTTCAAACAAGAATAAAGTAGGACACAGTCAGAAGAAATTTGGCTTTAAGAGAGGAAGAATGTAACTAAAACGGTTTGTGTTAAACAGAGGAAATGAGGGGCTGCACCAGGTCCACTGTAAGACTGAGGATTAATTTGAACTTTGAATCATACAAAGGTATAGTAGTAGAGTTAAAAAATAAAAAAAGTCATTATCTGTATTTGAATATATATCTCAGCTGATCATACATTTACTTTTAATGTGAAATCCTGATGTTTAGAGTAATGACACCTGTAGTGTAAAGTGTACAGAGTACAAAAGTGTACAATAATAGTACAAAGTACAGTATAAAGTAGCAGAAAATAGACATACTCAGAGCTCAGACACTTAAAACAATTACAGGACTTAAGTAAATTTAATTGATTACTATCCTCTACTGGTCACACATACTGTGTATCACTAGCACTACACTAGCGTTTGGGCCATAGAGTGAGAGAGAAACCATATTTATTTATTTATTTATTTTTTCAAATAACTCCATATAACTAGCTCAAAATTTTAAAACCATGTTTGCATGAGAGGATTTGCCAAATGAAGGAAAAAAGTGTTTCTTGGCACCATCCCAGTAGTAATTACAAGTAGAAAATGGGATGTCCGTGATTGTAAACCCACAGATGGTTTAAATCCATAAATCATGAACATTATATAATGTGTGGTGTGTCAGAGCAGCAGGTATAGGAGAATTCTCTATTTAAATCTTAAAAGGGTCACTTCAGACCTCTTCTGTGCAAGTAGGCAGCTCAGTAGCAAAGTGGAGCTAACTTTAGCATCTGGAAGAGCAGCATTAGCACAAAGCAGCTGTATATTCAGTATATGTACAATTGGGTAGTTGGGTAGATGAGTTTAACTTTCCATATGCAAGACCAAGGCCTGGGTAGTGATAATAAACTTCTGCTGAATGTTTGATAGTTCACATAACTACCTTAATTCACCCTGGTGTGAAAGCGCTCCCTTCTTTGCTCATAAACAGCAGATTATATCCCTGGATTAGGGAGCATGCTAATAATGACATGCAAACACTCATCATTTAACCGTTTGCATGTTGATGGTACAGCCAAACAACACAGAAAACAGAAACCCACATGACATCGTTCACCCCACACTCCCTCCACTGGAGCTTAGGTACCGGGATGGCGTACAGAGGGTGACCAGGACGAAGCTGGTATATTGTACTGTAAATTGTCAGCACCAGGTGAAACCAGACGGGGACCCCACACTGCATGCTGTCTGTCCCTCGGGGCTTGACCGGGCTGCTGGAAGGGCGTTGTTTAGGCTAGGAGCAGAAGGCCCAGAAGAGGTGTTTTTGACCATGAAATGCAGTTTTGCAAGCCCACAAAGGGAGGTAGACAATCACACTCAAAGAATTGTCAGCAGATTCTTTCTTCTTTTTTTTTTTGTTTTTTTAATTAGATTTGACTGGTGATTCTGTACAGTTTTTATGTCCTGTTGGCCACTGAAACTAAAGTTAATTTCATTAATGATTTAAAATAACTGCCCAAGTGTGTGCCCAGATGGACTAGATGGTTTCTAGACTGATCACCAAGTCCTAGTAAGAGCAGGATTGTGCTATTTCTTTTTTTAAAGGCTCTATTAATTTATTCAGTAGATGAACTAATAATGAAAGGTGATTGCAGCCTTAGAATTTCATATGACAAGTGACCATATAGTTACTGTTATGCTCATTGTGTATAATTTGCAAAAAGTATTTGACCCCTTCCTGATTTCTTAGTTTTTTGCATATTTGCCACACTTACATGTTTCAGATCATCACACATATTTTAATATTAGACAAAGATAACCTGAGTAAATACAAAATGTAGTTTTTAAATGATGATTTCATTTATTAAGGGATAAAAGTTATCCAAACCTACCTGGTCCTGTGTGAAAAAGTAATTGCCCCCTGAACCTAACACTGTGGAGGAATTTTGGCCCACTCTTCTTTGCAGAATTGTTTTAATTCAGCCACATTGGAGGGTTTTTGAGCATGAACTGCCTGTTTAAGGTCATGTCAAAGCATCTCAATTAGATTTAAGTCCAGACGTTGACTAGGCCCATCC